>JAJOOH010007069.1:0-27149 GCA_029582605.1 Solanum gracilifrons | reverse complement strand
ATATATTGTGGAACATTGTGACTTCATGTGAGACAAACTTCAAATAAAGAAACATTGTGATTCAGTTTTTAATAGGTGAACATGAGTATATTCAGAGGTTGTTTAGATTTGTGGGTTGTCTTAGTTGATTCTTGTTTACTTAAAGTTGCATAATTTTGCTTAAAGTGTTCCTCTACTATGCTATTTGTTTCCTTTGCTCAAGAACGAGCAAATATTTAAGTGTGGGAGAATTTGATGCATATAAAGTATCCATAATAATTAACAATACAATGTTTTCATATAAACCAATGCTCAAATACCACATTTTCTGATAAAACTTACAGGAAGAATTACTAGAGAAGACAAAAAGAAGGAAGAATAAAGAAAAAAATGAAGTGAATAAATAAAAGAAGAAAAAAACACATGTATCGTAGGAAAGCCTTTATGCATCTAGCTTCTACCCCACAGATTCTTCTAAAAGAACAACAGCCTGATGCATCTAAGCTTCTATCCCCTGATGCATCTAGGAGAACAAGAGCCCAATGGATCTATGCATTTAGCCTCAAATGCATTTAGGCAGTCACCCACAAATGCATTTGGACTTTCAGTTCTATAAATAGAGTAGTAAGATTGGCGGAATAATCATAACAACTCTGAATCTTCTGTCAACATTCTTTTATAGAACAATTTTCCTCTAATTAACAGGTACTTCAAAATGGCAGATTAACATTCATAACAGTGGAGATAAAAGGAGCTGATGAAAGTAATACCAGCATAAGCCATGATGTTTCTTTTGTTTTACAAAAGAAATTTGGTAACAAAGAGAATGCCAGGATTTGTCACACAGATAAAATCAACATAATACTGTAATCTTGTGCAAACAAATTCCTGTATGGAACATACTTTTTCTTCTCCAATTTCATAATCTTTTATACTGCAATGGAACCTCTTGTTAAAATAACAAGATGGGGCATTAAGTATAAAAATAAGTTTGACGAGCTTGGGGATGTCAAGCAGTAGAAAGAAAAGAGTACCTTGTGGGGAAGACCACTGTGGAAAAGCTTTCCGGTTACATGAAGTTTCCACGGTATACTGCCACCAGTACCAATGCATGGTTGTTTATCTGCTGTGTCAATCCAGAATCTATATAGAGAAATCAACAATACAAATCAATTCACTATGTCTCTGCAATGAAACTTGATACCATAGCATACAGTTACTTACAGAGGGCCTTGCTTTAACTTATCAAGCAATCCATCCTTCACTAATGCATCGACACCAACCCCAGGGATAGATGAGTTCTCTTCACTGGCTATGAAAACAGCAACCACCGTGGATTTCAACTGTGGCTTTGTCTCTCCAAGCCGCCTCATAAGCTCGGATACAAGAGCCACGTGACCTAAACAATCAGTAGTTCCACGTCCTCGAAGTTTATCACCATCGATGCTCAATGAAAAGGGATCAAATTCCTGAATACAGAATTGTTTTACCGTTATATGAGAGATCATTATCATTGCCGACTTATAAAGGAGCATAATTTACAAAAAATTTAACTTCTCAAATTTTAAACTTTGATGTTATGCTTTCCCTGCCAATCTACACTGCAGTCAAGATTCTAATACTTTCTTCCACCACTATAAGCATAATGCTTAGGCCAGATCAACACCAACAAACTCCCCTACTAGGTATCCACTCAAACACCAACATATAAAAATAAAGCAAAGTAGCACAAACTTTACCACCCTAAGCAACCAAAAAAAAAAAAAGCAACCAACTTTACATAGTAAATTCAAAATATCAAAAAGGGGTAGCAAAATCATTGCATTTACATACCCAATCATCAGGGTTGGCAGTGACAACATCCATATGCATTCCAACAAAAGACAAGATTTTTCCGGGCTGAGTACCCGGGTACTCCACAATAAGATTACCCCTATTAGGCTTATAAGTAACATGATTGATGATCAGTGGTCCGCCGCCGGTGGTGGTACTATAAGGAAGAAGTGTATCAAGAACGTGATTCACAATCCTGTCTTCCTCCGGGATAAGCTCCGGCGGATTGTTCTGTACATATTTAGACTCGCCGATTAGTTTCCCCAAAAGGGTTACGAATGAATCCTTGTTTAGATCGCCCAAAATCTGCTTTACAGAAGCTGAAGTAGCCATTGTAGTAGTGAGCTGATGCCTTATTTTCGGAACAGAGCAAACCTAGGGGAAGAATTCTGACGTTTTAACAAGTCCTATTTTTCATTAGTTATAACTAGTACCCAATTGACTTTATTAATCCATCTTGTTCATATGTAAATGGAATCCCTCAGATTCATTTTATTTTGGCCTACTTTTTTGGATATTTCATTTTAATTTTTCATAGCAAATTAAAAGATTCTTTTTAAGTTTCTTTGTATAATTCTTAGTATTAATTACAGTAACAGCACTTCTCGTATAGTCCAATAAATAGGATTTGAAAATAATAAAGTATACACAAATTTGACCTTTACTTTTAGAATAACTTAGCAAAGTAATACTATAACAATATAATATTATAATCAACTACACGAAACAACATATAATAACCAGAAATCAAAGAATAGGAAACAAGAGTAATACTACAACAAATAGAATGAAAAGCAAGTCAATGCACTCCTACCTCTAGTATGGACACCCTCTTGCCTAACCCTCTAACCCTGCTCCGTAACCTCCACACTTTCTCATTTAAGGTTGTGTTTTCAATGAGCTGTAACTGCATCATATCTTATTTAATCACTTATCTCCAATACTTTTTTGGTCTATCTCTACCTCTCCTTAATTCATCAAGAACCAGCCTCTCACATCTCCACACTGGGGCATTCGTGTCTCTCCTCATCACATGTCTGAACCATCTCAATCTCGTTTTCCGCATCTTATCTTTCACCAAAATCACTTTCACCTTATCTCATATATCTTCATTTTTAATCATATCTCTTCTAGTATATCTACATATCTATTGAAGCATCCTCACCTCGGCCACTAATTTTAGTTTATTAATGTGAGAGTTCTTAATCGACCAACACTTCGCCTCATACAACAAAACTAGTCTAACCATCACTTTGTAAAACTGGCCTTTAAATTTTGGTGGCTTTTAAGATATGTAGTATTAACTAACTACATAAAATAGAGGTAGCCAGCTTTATAAGTTTAAAGTATCATTAATAAAATTAGTTTAATTAAATACGCCTCTCATTGAGGGTGTTCACAGTTTGGGAAAAAATCAAATCAAATCGACATTTGACTTAGTTTGATTTTAAAATTTTAAAATTGATAATAGCTGATTTTTTTTATTTTACTAAATAAAAAAAATTGAGTCGATAATTATACACATAAATTTAATAATTATTTGAATATACAATATTATTTTTTCATAAATAATTATAAGTATTTAATACATTTTAATCATTAATTTGATTCTAGTCTACTTCATTCACATGATGTACAATATTTTTAAATTAAGTCTATTTGTCTATATATGTTATGGTGCATTGTCGATTTTTATTTTACTAGACATCAATTTATTCTTCTATGGCTTGCCTCTTTATTTTTTTATTTTTTTAAGGGATGAGCGAATATTAGACATGTAAAGTGGAGCAACTTCTACAATTATGCAAATTAAATATGTGAAAACTTTATAATAGTGTTAAAAATGAGCAACTTTCACATATAGCAAACATAAAAATTATATTTGTATGTTATAGCTATATTTTGTATAATTGCGCTCCATAGTAAATTTTATGTTTGTTATAGAGCTTTTGATTTGTATAATTCGCTAGATACAACCAATTTTATATAAATTGTTCAGTTTTGTATAAATTCATTTATACATTGTAATTTGTATAATAAGATTTGTATTTGTATAATTATAAGTGTCTAGGACAAAAATATATGTATTTGTATTTGTATATACATTTTTCTCTTGCTTTATACAAACACAAACGCATTTTATACCTAAATGTATACCGAAAATGGCTAATTGTATACCGAATCAGATGGCAAAAAAATGGGATGTTTGCTGCGAATAAAAAATAAAATAAACTATGGCTATAGCATTTAATTTGAATTAATAATTTATTATTTCATACAATTTTCCCGTTAAAAATAATAAGAAGAGTCGGATACATGCATCTTGTGACAGTAAAGAGGATTTGTTGAAATAATTGTCTCGTTATCAATTTATCATTTGCTAGTTATAAATCTAAAAATCGAACCAAATTGATGGTTTCTGTTTTATTTGGTTTGATGTGGTTTTAGAAATTTAAAAATCGACTAAGTTGATTTGATTTAGGTTTTAATAAAAAATTCATTCAAATCAAATCATAAACACCCTATCTCTAATTAAAGTTTTTTAAATGGGTGTATTAAGTCAACATGAGTCAAGTAATATGAAACGAAAGGAATATTTAATTTGCATGCACACTTTAAGAAATGCAATCACTCCTACAAATTTAGAAATATTTTCATTAAATCAGTCTTAATTAAATAATATTTTTTTTACTATATATAATTTCTTGAGCTTTTATAAAAAAAATATTAAAAATACAATAAACTATTGAACATACAAACCTAGTTTAGGAAAGATGACTCAAATACACTTTCTACTTCTTCTTTCCTAAGAAATTAACATTACATTATAGTGCAAATACTTGAGTGCATATATGATAGAACAATTTTAAAACATCTTTTTTAGTATATTTTCCGAATAACTAGTTCTAAATATATTCCATTTGAATCATTTTTTATTATATATAGGAGTTAAAAAGGTAGTAATAAATAGGAGAAGACTATTAGAAAAAAATATTTTAAACATATGAAAATTGTTATGAATGATATTGGGCTTGGGCCGAATGAGAGTAATGGGCTGAAAAATTAATACCTTGGACACTGGGTTAATGGTTTTAGCCTTTCGATGGTGTAAATAGGAGTCCGGAGCCTAAAGGGCAAAAAAAATTGTCAAAAATTCCAAAAGGGCACATCACTTTTTATTTTAGCCAAAAGGGTAAAATCGCTGCGTCAGCAGCGATTTTCCTCTGACAAAATGACGAAATAGCAGCGATTTCGTGTAAAAAATTTTTTTTATTTTTTTAAATTAAAAATCGCTGCCACAGCAGCGATTTTGTAAAAAAAAAATTTAATTAAAAATCGCTGCGATTTTTGTAATTTTTTTTAATTAAAGATCGCTGCTTTTTCTTTAAAAAAACTAAAACGGCACATCAAAAAAAAAATTAACCAAAAGGGCTTCTGACAAAACAAAAATAAAAATCGATGCATATTTTCTCAAAAAAAAATAACTTTTTTTCTTCAAAATCGCTGCTATAGCAGCGAATTTGGTTAAGAATTTTAAAAAAAAGTTTTTCTTTTAATTTAATATTCTTTTATTATTATTTATGATATATAATTCAATTTTCCTCATGCTTCAACAATTTTATTGAGTATACTGTCGTCTTGTTTATCATTTTTATATTATTAATAAGTAATAATAGGCATGAAAATAATAGCACTCGGCATGAAAAACGCTGCCCCTACAGCGATGTGTAAGGAAAAAAAAATTCTGACTTAAAATCGCTGCCACAGCAAAATTTTTTTTCTTTTTACAATGGCAGCAATTTTTAATAATAATAATAAAAACAAAATTTAACAAAATCGCTGCTGTGGCAGCGATTTTTAATAAATTTTTTTTTTTTTTTTTTTAACAAAATCGCTGCTGTGGCAGCGATTTTTAATTAAAAAGAATAAAAAAAAAAATTTACACGAAATCACTGCTGTTTCGTCATTTTGTCAGAGGAAAATCACTGCTGACGCAGCGATTTTGCCCTTTTGGCTAGAATAAAAAGTGATGTGCCCTTTTAGAATTTTTGACAATTTTTTTTGCCCTTTAGGCTCCGGACTCGTGTAAATAGGTTACTCATTAAATATCACAATTTCACAATGCTAGAGTATTAAAGGTATGCCAATATTGTTGTGAAAAATCTGTTTGCTCTCATCTTCGGATCCATTCGATATGAAATCATAATTTAAAATAATGATATAAATTTGAATTGTTTGAACATGCAATTTAGATTTCTTAAGTTATATTTTTTATCAAAATAAATAAATCAAAACTATCCAAAAATTTTTTTTCAAATCCTTATATAATCTTACCAAATAAGCAAACCATAATTCTACTTGTCTCATTTTTTAAGTTTCTATGCCCTTTAATTTCATCTTTTGGTATATAAATAGATTGGTGTTACTTTCCTCATTAATATCACTTTCCAGTAGCATGAATCTCCCCTCACATTTGTGTTGATCTTTGTTGAATTTCAATTGCATTCCGCTTCATTTGTTTTAGTTTATATGACTTAATTAGATTGAACATAAAAAAAAATTAAAAAGACTTTTGACATTTATAATATACTAATAAAGTGATATAATTGTCTGATCTTATATCTGAAGCACACACAATCTGTTGATATTTTTTAACAGATTGGAGTAAATTTATTTGCATGTTTATGATATGTATCCCTCCTTATTTTCTCTCTTCTACTATTGCAAATGTGTTGATATTTAAAATTTACTGACCCAACTTATTCAAATTTTCTCTTGTCGAACTCGAAATCCCAGAATATATATAGCAGTACAATTCAATTATTATTTTGTCATAGAATTTTGAATTATATACCATTATCAACTATTTTTAAAAAAGGAAATCTAATTATGATATTGTGTTTGGAAGAAGTGTCACTGTTCCAGGCTTGCAACATTCATTGTTAATTTGTTATATGGAAAATTACATTACAGTAAGAGAAAAGAAAAAAAAAAGGTGTTTATACTAGTGTCCAGTATGCAGCAGGCAGGGGTATCGGATAAGTTGAGTGGCCATATTTGCAATGATTACAACTCTTTTAATTATTGATATCCTATCCCATACATTTGAACACGACTTCACCTACTTTTTCAATTCTTCACTCCACCCTAGTGGCTAATTTGAGATAATGTGTAAAATAAATAGTTCAGATAAGAAAAAAGAATAATTATCAAACTGATAGTTGATTTAGTTAACTTTATTGTATCTTTCAATACACAAATAATGATATAATTTGAGTAGGAAATAGGAACAACTGATAGTTACATAATAAAACTTATGAAAGAGTAATATTTAATTTAATTGTATTTTTGACTATTAACTCTATATTTTTTTAACTTACACGAACTACCTTGAGTTCCACTAGCCCCATCCTAGGGGTATGCAAAAACCAGAGTGGGGTTTAAACGATTTTGTAATATTTTTTAGGAAAATTTTTTAAAATGTCAATATTTAAGTATTTAATGGACCCTCTTATCAATATTTTTAATATTTATTAAAAATGTCAATATTTTAGTTTGTTATTGCTTTGATTTATGTATTTCTTTCTGTTTGTTTGATTTGAAAGAATACAATTATTTAATAATAAAAAGGAGAAAATCATGGATAGAATATTTTTAAAAAAGGAACATATCACTTAAAATTCTCATGATCAGTTACAATTTCAAAAGTAATTGATTGTATTCATTCCAATATGTATGAATTATGATATGTGTATTTGTATTCATTGTGATTTTCATGTTTGGATTTGTATAATGACATTTGTATTTCTTTATTAGTTTGTATTCATTCCAATAGGTATACCAAATTTATTTGTAGTTATTAAGAAAAATATTTGTATCCATATACTTATGTAAACTCGTGTTCATTCAGAAAAGATACAACATTGATTTGTATATTTTTCAAAAACGTATATTCTTTCTTAAAATTCCAAAAAAAATTGTATTCCAGTCATCAAAAACATACAAATTTACAATCAAAATTTGTATTTAAAAAAAATGTATTTCTTATATGTTATGTATTCCAAAAATATATTGTATTCAAAGTTTATTTTATAGAACATCTACTAAATCAGATTCCAAATTATTTTGAATTCCAAGCATCCAACATACAAAAAAAGTCAATAATTATTTTTTAACTTTGAAATATGGCTGATGATTTTGTACTTGCATTTCCTTGGGTCCTTTTGCATGTGAAAAAGATGCAAAAATACTTCAATTCCTTGAAAAGATAACTAGAATTGTTGATGTCGTCCAACAAAGTGTCTTAGATGAGATATTGATCTGAAACTCCCAAATTGAATACCTCAGTGACTGTCTAACCTTTAAATTCAATATTCAGATAGTAACTTATGAAGATCTTCAGATCCAAAATATAAAATACGTTCCAGATCCATTTTCGAATCACTTTTTCAACAGTCATTTTCGAATCACTTCTAAACAAATTAAAGAATCAACAGTTAATGAATACCCGATCGTTTTTGTATTTCACCAACAATCTCAAAGTTCAACGAAATCAATCCAATTCACTTCGAAATCTCAATCGATTATTTCAAAATTTTCTTCCCTATGAAAACAATCGCAAATCAGTCGGATTCACTTTGACAAAGGTTGAAAATCTTTTGAATGATTTCTGAGATTTTTTAGAAAAATGGCGGAATTAGATTTAGAAAAGGCAAGGTTTAAGTTAGTTAAGGATGTGGAATAATGGAAGAAATTGTGAGAGAGAAAAAGAGAAAGGATAGAAATTTAGTACAAAATTGAGAGAGAGAAAAGTGGTAATGGGATCTTTGTTTTTAACTTTCACACGTAATGAAGTAAAAAAAATGGGCAAATTTGAGAAATAAAAGGAAGGTAAATGAATTATATTAGGATACATTTTCTTTGCTAAAATATTGACATTTTGACATTTTTAATAATTATTTTACTTTTAATAATTATGCTAGAGATTTTGACTAGTTAGCTAATTTATCCTATTTTTTATTAGGTTATTGGTTTGATTTTTATTTTATAATTTTGGTTAATGGTTAAATCAATGGATAACCCAATAAGATTATTTTAAAATTACTAGTTTATTCTATCCTATTTTCTGATTTTAAGTATTGTTTTCCATTGTAGGCAACACAAACTAGCCTTTTTGCCTCTTTATTACGATACCTTCTCTCTTTTGGACACAAACTAGTATCTTCTCTCTTTTCAATTTTAGATTTGATTCGGATAAAGACAAATATTTGATGTTGTTTTTGCAATTTATCGCCTGATCTTAAACAAAAGTGATCAATGTAGATAAATTTGTGTTGCACTTCTATTCTTGCTACTATTTCTATTTTATGAACATCGATTATTTGAGCATTCTCTTATTGATTAAATCAAAAATAAAAAATCGAACCGCTTAGGGAAAAAAATCGATAATAAATATCTTATTGATATGATTATTGATTTAGCATATTCACAAATCAAATCAATAATACATAAAACCAAATTAAACCTGCTGATGCACACCCCCAACTCCCCCACCCCCTACCCCCAACCAAAACTAAACCAAAACCTACAGCTGTTCTCTTTCTGAAGTAACTAGCTAGATCTGTCAATTTACAGTACAATCTCTCTGGGACCAAACTTTTTTTTTTTTTTAACTCACAAAGATACTCCTTATAAGCTCTTTCTACGTTTCCAAATCTCTGTCCTAAATTTGTCAGTAAAAAAAAACACTAGGGTTTTGTATTGTGAAGTTGTTTTCTAAGATTACTTTGTTATCTTTTCTTACTTTTCATCCTCCAAAGTTATGTTCGTGTCGTTTAAAAAATAAATACCTATGGTGGACATGCACTGAATTCAATAATATTTTTGTAAGCCATCTCATTCACCTTAAGAAAAAATTAATTAATGAACCTACATGTGTTGTGGTGTAGTGGTAGGACTGTTTCATCCTTAACCTGAAGTCTCAAGTTCGAGCCTTGGGATGGAGAAACTCATGTTGGGAGCGTCAGTAGTACCCCTAGATGGGCCCTGCAATTCACAATTCGAATTTAGTCATAGCTTCAATGCAGACTCCGAACACCGAACGAGAAACCAAAAAATATTAATTAATGAGAGGTTGATGAGAAATTGATATTGATAGTGGAGGAAGTAAAAAAAAGAAAGAAGAGGGGACCAAATTAAAACATGCATGTAAATGTTCTGTCCTGCAAAAGTATACTTATTAAAATCATGCAGTGCAGGCCCTATATATACATATATATGTTGTGATATCTCTTTAGCTAGATGGTCCTAAATGGCTCAGAATACTCAGTTGATTTTTGCTTACAAAGATTTGTGTTTGTGGGGGTCCAAGTCAATGGTGAGTTACTACTTTTTTTAAAAAAAAATTGAACACACAAACTACAAAGTACTGAACTACTATATGAATGAGGTAGTTCCTCTGAAATTTTTGGACCACCTAAGTTATTAGTTGATTGTGTAGGTAAGTTTATTTTGAGGTACATAGCTACTATTTTCTCAACTGTAAATCTAAAAGGCAACAATTCAGTATCTAGTTTAAGCTAGCGTTTGATCATAGATTTTAACATGTGTTTGATCATAATTTTGGAAAATATATTTCACTCTTCAAAAAAAATATGAAACATGATTTAAACTCATAAGTTCTAAAAATTATTTAAAATACTCATAAATTTGACACAAAATTATCATTTTTAGAATGAACTAGATGTATAATACATTATCCAAAAACCATAACACGAAATTTTTAATAAAAATACAAATGATACAATTACCAACTACATAATTTGTTAAAATAT
This sequence comes from Solanum gracilifrons, assembly GCA_029582605.1. NCBI lineage: Eukaryota > Viridiplantae > Streptophyta > Magnoliopsida > Solanales > Solanaceae > Solanum > Solanum gracilifrons. Next base: position 16,503 of record JAJOOH010007069.1, on the reverse strand, counting down.
AATTAGTTACGAAGATCCATCAATGCAAACAAATGAGTAAATAATAATAATAATAATAATAATAACTAGTTATTCTTTAATATATTAATCTTCTTAGATTTTATGAACAATCTCTTTAACGAGAATACACTTAATGAGGGGTTAGGTAGATAGCATTCAGGGGTGGTTACTAGCCGAATAGATAGTCCTCATATAGATAGTATTCAGCTACTTGTCATATCTATGGTCCTAATTAATTTCATGATAAACTACCCAGCTATTGATGGGTTGAATTAAATTTGAGTGAATTAGAATTAATTGAGTTAATAGATGATTGAACTCTGAACACGTCTAAAGGTTTCCTGGATTGAAATGAGTTGAGTCAAAATTGATTAATTAAACAATAGGTGGTAATCCAACCCGCCCAACTTTTTTACAACTTTTAATGTCTTTATTTGTTTAATTATTTAATTAAAAAAAATATTTTATTATGACTTTATATCACATGTAAAAAAAAGTTTTTTTAAAAATATTTTGATAGAATTTTGCATAGATCAAATCAAGCCAACTTTTAAATGAGCCAAATTGAACATATCATACTTATAACTAAATTAATAAATAACCAAGTTATTAATTAACCCACCAAAATAAACGAATTGTACGTATCATATTTTCATAGACTACTTTTGTCACCGTGATCATAGTTAATTTGTATTGGTGGACGGTGGTCATAACTCTAAAAGCAGAATAGGAGGACGATGGCCTAGGTTTGTTAATGAATCTACTAGCATATTGACTTTCAAAGCAAAAGAGTCTATTGTCAACAATGCAACTTGACAAGTTGTGCGATATATATTTGAAAGCCCCAAACTAATTAATTCATTATTTTCAACTTTATAAATGCCTATACTTTTTATTACATTCATCATAAACATCCACTTATAGAGGTGCACTCACCTGATCGACGTACCATAAGAATATCGGCATGTACCAAATTAGCCCCTAGTGCTTTGATCTGGTGTTAAAGTGTATCGTGTGATGTATGGATTAGGTGCATATCATAGTTATTACTTTGACATAGATAAAAGCTTGATATCGAATGGAGAAAAGTAGAGAGATGGATCATCCATCGAGTTTTGAATCGTGCCAAAAGGTTCGTATGATTAATTCACTGCAAACAAAAACATAAGGGTGTATGAAAAGTAAGGCCAAACATAGAAGAGGAAAGGAAACAAAGGGCATATAATACCAAATTTGGTAAAAGAAAAAAGAAAAGAGAAAAGTATATACTCAAAAATACTTCCCAAAATAATTATCAGTCTAGGAGTTCAAGACTAAAGTTGACAATTCTTTCCAACTTCGTATATATATATATATATGCCCTTAAACACTAAAGAAGTACTCTTCTTTTAATACTTCTCAATTCTAAAAAAGTATTACTGAAAATATTTTTACCGTCTCAAAATAAGTGATATTTTTACCTTTTTATTTTGTTTAAAATAAGTGATGTTTTATATAATCAAGAAAAAATCAATGACGTTTTTCTAATTTTACCTGTCTTTATTTATATAATAAAAAATGGCTAAAGAGTAAATTACATTTTTTTAAAAGGTACATTTTTATTAAAGGTAAGTTAGTACAAACAAAACATACATCTTACATTTTAGGAATGAGTAGTTTGCTTAAGGAGTGTGCTCAACTTAAAAACATCATCTATTTTGAAACAGAGTTTATTGTTTATGTTAATGGGCGTAAAATAAAATTTAAAACGACAGTTAAAATAGGACGGAGTGAGTATATATTGATGAGAGACAACATAAATGCAGCAATAAAGAGTGGTAACATGACAGATATAATAATCCCCACGGAAATATATGTTGTCTTTAGAAATGAGCAAACTAGAAAATGACACTGCACTGCAAAGCTCTTTTTTACAGTCTAGCTCGCACTCCAACCCTAGCCAAATTACTTTTTATTATTATCACATTTAACCCTTCATTTCTCTTAAATTTACAACTTGCTCTTTTCTTCTATTTCTTCTTGCCTATTCACTCAATTTGCTTCAATTAATGGAGTGTGTGTATATATATATATATATATATATTGCAATTCACACAAAACAAATTAATCAATCCATATATATAAAAAGGAAATTTGAGTCTAGGGAAATTAATTAATTAACCACAACATGTTGTATATGATCGATATTCGACTCGTGTGTTCATGGTGATGATGTTGTTGTTGTTGATGATGATGATCTCCATCCTAGTCGAAGCTCGAGATCAAGTTCATCTTCAATGAGTGAATCCCTCTTGTTGCTACCATAATCATGGTTGTTATTATTGTCATCATCATTACTAGTGTTAGATGATGTGTTGATGCTTGGATTAGGCTTATTTATTGGGAAGTTTAGAGATGTAGGAGGAGGAGGGTATGGAGTACTTGGAGACATCAAATTGTTATTTGTTGGATATGGTGAGATTGAGAGATTAAGAGTAGAAGATGATGAATTGTTATCCATAGTACAAGATTTTCTTGATGTGGGGTTATTGAAGATATGAGTGTTACTAGGGTTAGGCAAGGAGTATAAAAGACAAAGTCCACCATTTGTGACAAATTCTTGAGTTGGAATTAGGAGGGTGGAATTAGAATTTTGTGAAGAAATGTGGTTGTGGTTGTGGTTGTGGATGCTATTTGAAGCATATTGTGGTGGAGCTTGGTGGAGCCTAGCACGGTCGCGACGATGCACATTCATGTGTCCACCTAGGGCTTGAGCTGACCGGAATTCTCTCCGACAAAAGGTGCAAGTATAGGACCTTGGTGGCCAAGTGGTCCCCATGGCATTGCCTGTGTCTTCCTCAAATGCTCTAACTTCCCACGAATCATCGTCATCCTGAGTTGCTTGCTTAGCGTTCCACATCCAACAGTCAGTGACAAAGCCAGGATTTAATAGTGGTTGGGGCGATGATGATTGTTGTTGGTTATGTTGTTCTTGGGATTGAGCCAGTTTTTGGAGTTGAGTCGAAGACAGAATCCCAAGTTCAGCAGCCATAATACACAAATAGTATTTTTATATATAGGGTGATAAGAGTTATGATGTGGAAGAAATGATGAAAAGGGTTAAATAGAGGATGGGCTTATGAGTGAGGGAAAATAGAGACAAAAAACCCTAGCTACACTGAAGATATCTACAATGTCTCCAAAGTACATAGTTGGAGTTTAGTAATCAAGAAAAAGATTAGAAAATTTAAAAAAATTTTGCACTTGATTAATTAATAATTAGTTACTCTAATCTTTAATTTGTAGAATACTTGGTCTTTAACGTCCTTCATTTTTTAAGGCAATCATTTCTTCTCTGCTTCTGGAAGGGATAAGTTCACACTAAACAATAAAAGAATGGAAGGTGATAACAACATGAACATCCAAACAAGCTATGTATATATGCAAGACGGATTCAAAATTTGAAATATACAGATTTCCATAACGACCTCAAGTTAATAGATGTTTAGTAAAATTCTTTAAAATATATAACGAGTTTGAACGAAAAGCTATGAAGTTCATATGAAATCATAAGCAGCTTTCTAGATCCGCCCCGAATAATTTACTTGACTCTTGACTCATGTGCTAGCTATTGATTTTGACCAGGAGGAAATTAAAGGAATTTATTGGATTAACCGAAATGATGTTAATTAAATTGTAATTAAGTCTTTGTCATGGAATGAAATCTTTACACATTTTATGATGTGACCTGGTCTAAATTTTTAGGACAAGATACATAGGGCTTGTTTGAGAAACAACTCACTTTGCTTTATTTGTCTACTGCCATTTAACTGTCATTAATTACTTCATTTTGCACGAACCAATAATATTTAAATACATATTTGTCAATTTCATTGTCAAATAAAGACAGACACCCCCCCAAAAAAATTAAAAAATAAATGCTTCCTTCTCTTGTTCCACTTGTACATTCTTATGAAAATGTTATTTACTGGTAAAGTTAGAAATATGAATTATATTACATTTAATAACATTTAATAAATGGTGTCGATCGCTCATGTTATTAATTAAAGCAGAGAAAGATGTCTCGTTGAGGTTTATTCCTTTTGATTTAAAGTTCAAAATAAATATCTGATGTTTGAGGAACTTCAGTAGGTGTTACGTGCAAAAATTAGGGCCATCAAATGATTTATTTCTTGGACATGATAGGATAAGTCTAAGATCTGAATAAATTTTTTTTAAAAATAGTCTAGCAAATATATTGTGTCTATATCGCAATGTACCTTGGCGAATCTCACATCGAAAAGGAAGAGGGAGTTACATGCCAATATACACATTTTAAAACTTGATATGATTATATACAAATTAAATGACAGTGAAGTGTATATATATATTGGGCGAAAACGGACAAAACGTTTACCATGGACCTTGCCATAGGCAGAATGTTAGTGTTATCCAACAATGCCTCTATCAACACAAGCTACATACAACATGTTATTCATGGGAATTGAACTCACGATCATGGCTTTGATATCACTTATCAGGATAAAATGTTTATACCATCATACCAAAAGCTATAATTGATATAACAAAGACACAACTTTATTCTTAATTAAATTCATCAAACAAATGTCATGTTCTGCCATAATTTTAACCCGAATCATCCCTGACCATCACTTGGGCCTCGCCATAAGCAAGATGTATAATTACATTACCCAACATTTCTCATGATTCGAACCTAAAACCTTAGTCTAAGTATGATGGATGTCATCCATCAAACTACCATCCTCTGTGGTACAATTTCTAGTTTTCTAAAATCAAAAGTATTTTAAATTTAATTTTCTGATTAAATTGATAGATTAAAAGAACCGAAAGGGATTAAGTAGCAATAAGTAATTAATAAATTCACATTTTATGTCTTTTGGATTTGAAATGGTATCAAATCGATCGTTACTAGTAAATTACCAGCTTTGATATTATCGTGTTACATGTACGTATTTAAAACAGCCATTCTTTAGTGTCATGTTTTATTATTTTCATATATTTTGCTTCAATTTTTCTTACCAAGGACCTAAGTAAATACAAAACTGTCATCAATCAATTCATCCGTGTGTCAAAATACTCAAAATTATCAAACTTAATTCGGATATTTGACATCCGTAAGTGTGATCGAGTTAATTGAACAAATAATCTTTTAAATAAGAGATCTCATATTCAAAATTGACCTCTTATACATGTTTCAATCGAGCTCATCACACAAATCTTATCTAATTATTATACTGAAGCAAAATTTTCTTTATACACATCTGAAAGATGGATGTGTTAACAACTTTATAGTTAAGTACTACAATTATATCATAAACTTTTTCTTTCTTATTTTATCCCTTATGTTGTTTGCTTCCCAATTGTCCATATTGTATAAATAACTTTATTTGTAAATTACAGTATCCTTAAAATATTTGTACTAGCAATTAAAAAATGGAAAAATAACCCGTACTTAATTAGCTGTCCACTTCGATGAATGAAAAAAAAAGAAAAGATAATATAAGAGATTAAATTAATCGCTGTCTTAATTGATGAAATTTCATAGATATTTACATCTTGTGTTTGGCCTAGGAGAAATAAATTACTACTAAATAATACTCCAATAATCTTACTTAGATACTTCTTAATTCCCTTGTTTACATCGTTTCAACATGCTGCCAGTTTCCTAGGTTGCAGCTAGCTAATCTTCCTAGTAAAATATATTACTGTATTATTTTTAATCAATTATCATCACGTACTGGTTGTTGTGTAGTACCAATTTGTTTATTTATTTCGAAAACAAGATATTTTAAATATGCACAATCCTCGACTCAAACAAATTTTAATGTGTAATTTATTGTACTTACTTCAACACAAATACGTACTTTCCTTTTTAGCCTTTAGTTTCTAGTAAGTACCAAAGTTTCGTTATCAATACTATATAAATTGTGATTGCTTTTATAATTAATTTTAACAAAAGTCAAATTTGTACACTATTGGAACTAGAGGGTTTTTTCCATCACGAAGCTATGAGAAATTTATGCTATAAAATATATTTTTTTCACCCAATTTCTATTGAATCAACTTACTGTGAAAACGCAGGATGTGAAACAGATTCCATTGAAATATTGAGAATAGTCACTGAATATTTTTTTTCTCACTAACTCAATTAAAATATCTATAAAATAAACTACCGAATATTTTTTAGTGTAAAATAGTTATTTTTTGAAAATGATATATCATATCGATAAAATTTGTTCAATGCATTTAGAATAGCAATAAGCAATAGTAATACATATGTAAGTAAGTATAACGAAATTAACATGAATATATGATAGACACAATTAGTTGGATCTTGATATTATCGATTCAACTATGGAATCATGAATTATATATTCTTCAAAATTCCAATGGTAATAGCTCCCTAATAGACTGGATTAATATGTAAATCTAGGGGTAGCAAAATTAATTCGAAACATGTGACCCACTTATTTATTGGTTTAGTCTATTTTGATTTGTCTAATTTGACATATTTTAAAATTGAGCTATGTAATATCCCCCTCCTGAATTTCTAATGAGCGCTAAATGAGGCCTTGTTTGATGCGAATTCAAATTACTCAGACTTCAATGTGGGTATTGAAATCGGGTGGAAAATAAAAAATATATTATTGATAATATACACCGAAAAAGCTACTAATTAGACATACATCTATACCGTATATATACTAACTCTATCTATACTTTCATATAATTAATTAAAATTTCACTATTTAAAAAATTTCTATTATATCCTAAAAAAATAACTAGAGCTGTCAATATGGGCTAGCCCACCCCATCCAGGCTAACCCATACAGGCTTTGACATTTTACGGGCCAGGCCGGGCTAGCCCATTTTTTGTGTGGGCCAGAAAACGATCGGCCCAACCCACAAGTACGTGGGCTACAGGCTTGCCGGGCCAGCCCACTTTTTTAAAAATTCTATTTTTTTTTATAATTATAAATTATAATTTAAAAATATTATCATAAATATCGATAAAACAATATTACATGGTGTTAATGTTACTACTTATTAATCAAATCCACAAATAAAATTATCTTTATAAATATTTATTAAGTTTTTTTTCAAGTAAAAAATATCTAAATAGAAATATTAACCTAATTGTTTTGCAATGATCACAATAAAACACAAAAAATATGACAATATTCCAACCATAAAAAAGGAAAAAATAAACTCCTTAAAAAAATCATGAAATTTATGGCGTATCTAATACTTCATGAAACTTATGGCGTATCTAATACTTCATGAAGCATATCTGAATCAACTTGTGGGAAGGTTGTCTTAACATCTTCATTTTCATCTGCAATTTATATGCGGTTTCAATTAGTTAAATATTAAAAAATAACTAAATTGAGAATTATAATATTTAAATGTACACAAAAATATATTACCAGTTTGAGAAAAACCATGTAACCAATTTCGAGTAGCAACAAGTGTTTGGACATTTTCATGATGGATGCAACTTCTATACTTAGTGAGAACACGTCCACCAATGCTGAATGATGATTCTGATGATACAGTGGTAATAGGAATACTAAGTACATCACGGGCCATTATTGAAAGTTCTGGATATCTTTTAGAGTAATCCTTCCAATACATGAAAACATCCATATCTTGAAACTTTTCATAATCAAGCTTTGGTTCTTCTAAGTAAAGATCTAATTCTGACTTTCCATCGCTAGAAACAGTTTCATTCTCAAATGCTTTAAATTCCTATGAAGTTAAAAACATGAAAATAGTTAATACATGTAAGAATAGTAAAGACAGTAATACACAAAGAAAAAATATTTGATATGGTTAGAAATATATTCAATTTTTAACAAGATGAAAATTACTTACATTAAATACTTTGAATCCTTTGGGTTTCCTCCTAGCTTCACTTGGTGTAGTCCGAATAGTTGAAGAAGCACTAACAACATTTTGCTTGTTTGTATAATGATCGAAAAGCTCATACAATTTATTCTTCACAAGTGAGATCTTTTTTTGTGTGGAAATAGAATCCAACTTAGAATAACAAAAACTTAAAAATTGTAATTTCATGCGGGGATCAAGAATTGCTCCAAATGCAAGTACTACACTATATTGCTTCCAGTATTTTTCGAACTTCTCATGCATCTTTGAAGCCATATCCTTAATAACTTTATCTTCATTATTCAACTTCTCTTTCAGCATGCATTCAATTCTCCAAATTTGCATAAAATACAAGTTAGAGGTTGGATAACTTGAACCAGAAATCAAATTTGTTATCTCATGAAATGGCTCCAAGACTTCACATATTTTTTCAGCCCTTCTCCATTGATCAAATGTAGGACAGTGTGTATAATTTCTATCATGTAAATGTAGACTAGAAAAAACCTTTTCATATGGGAGAGCACTTTCAAGCATCAAATATGTTGAGTTCCATCTAGTTACTACATCTAAACGTAAACCAAGATTAGTTTCAATTCCAACTTGCTTAACACATTGCTCAAACTTTTGCCTTCTCCCATCTGATCCTCTAACATGCTTAACACTTTCCCTAATTGCAATCAAGGAATCAATAGCTGCCTTTAACCCTTCTTGAACAATCAAATTCAAAATATGAGCAGAACAACGCACATGAAAGAACTCACCATCACACACCAAACTATTTTGCAAATTAAGATGCCCTTTTAAAATAGTTTGCAAACTATCATTGGCAGTAGCATTATCCAAAGTAATAGAAAATACCTTCTTTTCTATATTCCATTCTTTCAAGCAGTCGTATATAACAGCAGCCATTTCAACTCCAGTGTGAGGAGGATACATACGACAAAAGTTTAGAATTTTACAATTCAACCTCCAATTTTCATCAACAAATTGAGCCGTTAAACAAATGTATCCCTCAGAAGTAGATGATGTCCAACAATCAGAAGTCAAACATACTCTATTAGAAATTTTAGCCAATTCTTGTTTCAATTTCTCCTTCTCTCTAATATACATTTTTCTTATATCTGCAACTTCTGTGTTTCTACAAGGCATCACAACATCTGGACTTATATAATTTATCCAATTCCTAATTCCATCATATTCAACAAAAGAATATGACAAATTATGCTTAATAATAGCTTCTGCAAGCATTTCACGTTGTATTTGTTGATCAACTTTTCTAGACTGTAATTTGCCTTCTTGATTAATGAACATATGACCCAGATTATGAAATTTAAGCATTGGACATACCTCCTTATGACGACGTAAATGTGATGTCCCATAATTTGTACCTTTGGGAGTTGTACCAACTTTAAAAATTGCAATTTTACAGCCAGTACATTTTGCTCTTTCAATTCCATCTTCCCCTTTGCCAATGTTTGTGAAATATTTCCACACATCTGATGTTGTTGGTTTGGTTTTTTTTTGCTTTGGTTCTACCGGCTCAGTTTCCTCACCACTATCTTCACGTATAATATTTGTGTCATCCATTAATTTTTCTATTTTCCTATGATAACATAAAATAAAAAGATAATAAAATAAAATTCATAAAAAAAATAATTCACATCATTTAGATAGTGATAGATCTAGTCTATATGTATCAAATAATTTTTACGTAACAAATTATGTTTGACTATAAATGCAATTGCTATTGCAATATTAACTTAGATTATTGTAAGAGCTTATAATGTCAAATTTTGAATTTGTTTATGCGTTTAGGGTACATCGAGCACATAGAATGAACATCGAATAAAAAACAATAAATTAAAAATAGAACAAAATTAAAGAATTGTAAAATAAAGAGGGAAAAGTAAACTTACTTGTTTTTACCAGAGAATAAGCTTGAATAGTGATTCCTTAGAAAATTACTGGGACTACTACCACCAAGAGAAAACAAACTAGTAAGAGAACTAGAGAAGACAACTGCGGATGGTGAATAAACTACGGTCTATTAGTGATTCCCTAAAGACTTTAGGGAATTAAACTTTAAATAGATTTTGAGTTTGGACTCTCTTTAATTTTTAATTTTAATATTATATTATATTATATTTTTAATTAATTTTTATTGGCCCACGGGCCGGCCCTACCTATATTTCTCAAGCCCCACAAATCAACAGGCTTATTCAGGCCGGGCTAAAAAGCCCTTTTCTTAAATGGGCTCTAAAAATCTTAGCCCAGCCCTGTTAAATCCCGGGTTAGGCCAGGCCGGCCCAACGGGCCTAGCCCATATTGACGGCTCTAAAAAGAAGTGATTGTGAGATTGTTTGATAACAATTACAATTAAAATAAATGGAGAGGTCATTTTGTAGCATTTTAACTAACCATGACATTGAGTTGAGCTAAAATTGATTTTGATGATTAACAATTAACATTGAAGAACAAGGTTCCTTTAATTATATGTTGTCGATAGTTGCAATAAATTCTTAATTTTTCAGCAATTTTTTTATGGAAGGATAGACTTCATGGGCTAGAACCTAGAAGCATCGTATTAGACAGAAGAATTTGAGCTCACAAAAATTCAATTTGTGAAAACACTTTCAAGAAGGAAAGACGTGTGAAGTAGAACTTATTTAAGGAAATCAAGTCTTATTAGGATTGATTTTCTTAATTGAATTCTTCTAGATTTTGAAGCAAAATTTATAGGTGTATTTTGACCCATCTTTCCACACATAAAAAATATTATTATGTTATTATTGGAACTCATGTTGTTTTTTACGCAATTGCTGAGAATTTTTCACTACAAATAGTAATCACAGTAAACAAAAAAAGGTAATTCAAAAATTCAAACTACACAACTAAATAGTTTGGTCAGATGATAATGGTTTTAGTTCTTTAGTTGTTAAGTCTTTGAATTTTCTTTTCTTATTTATTTATTACTTACCAGCCAATAAAATGAGTACTAATACTGCACTAAATTGTTGTAAGCATACATGTTGATACCATTAGCTAACTGACTCTTCTATAATATTATTACTATGTTTAAATATATAAAAATTTGCATAATAAAAAAATATTAAAAAATTAATATTTTTTAAAGATAATCCAAATTAAAAAAAAAAATCTATGTGATTTTTTGAGTATGCATGTATCTATCACTTTTGCTTTATTAATTAGATTCTTTCAAAAGATACTGAAATTCATATAAAAATAATAATATCATAATTGATCTATGAATTAAGTCGGGAGTGTGTTTGGTTGGAATTATATATGATCTATCATATTCAAAAAAATATGTGATTTTTCTTTTGAAAAGGATATTCCAGCCACCATATACGAAAATAATATATAACTCAATTGAAGGGAGGATACAATCAAAGGAGATCGGACAAAGTATATTTCATCAAAAGTCTTTTTCACACATGATCTTCAACAAAATGGTGAGATAGACGTTCAAAGACCCATTCAAGTGATAATCTTGTAAACTTATTCACTAAAGATTGTCAACATCAATATTTGAGAAGTTGTGATATAAGACTGGAATGCATAGTCTCCGAGATATCAAGTAAAGTTTTTATCGGGAGGAGAAAAATACGTGTTGTACTCTTTTCCTTAACCATGGTTTTATCCCATTTGAGTTTTCTTGGTAGGGTTTTTAACGAGGCAACATTCAAAGCGTATTAAAAGATTTGTGTACTCTTTTTCCTTCACTAGGATTTTTTCCTAGTAAGGTTTTAACGAGACACATTACTAATGGACATCCAAGGGGGAGTGTTATAAATTATTATGATATGGATGTTCACTACATCAAGAAGTTACTATGGCTAATTATCTCCATTACTTTCCTCCATTATGAAGATAACCTCCACCTTGATGACCATTATTCTTGTAACCTTTCACCTCCATAACCTCCTCCATTATATTCATGTTAATGTCATGTTTATAACTAACATTTTGTATGCCTCTATGTTACACTATAAATAGAGGCATAAAGGTTCATATTGTACACACTTGAATACTTTGAAGAATAAGAAATACTCTCATATCTTGTCTATATATTCCTATTGTTTTCATCTTCTATATTTCTTGTCTTATTTTGCTTTAGTTTTACTACAAATTCAAACTGCACGATATAGAAGTAATTCAGATTAATCATAACATATAGATACATCAAATAAATAAAGTTGGATGCAATGTCAATCCCATATATGGAATTGATATTTAGATAAAAAATAACATTGAACATCATCTATAGATTCATATCAAATGTCGTATCTATCTTTATTTTATTTCGAAAGCAACTCTATAACTATAATTTATCTAATAAATAGTATGATAAAAAAATAGATGAACTTATGTATGACACTTCTATCTATCACTTATTTTGAAACATACATCATAATTAATTAAAGTTCATGAATTAGAAGCAATGATTTTACTATAAAAATAATTGAAAATTTAATTTTACTATAAATACTCCCTCCGTCCACTATTGTTTGTCAGGTATACTAAAAATAGTTGTTCGAAATTAATTGTCAATTTAAACAATCAAGAATTAATTAATCACTTTTTTCCAATTTTGCCCTTAATAATTACATAACTACTTTCAAAAAGTACTGACCATTTTAAATACTATACTACTTTAATGTGAAAAAGTTATTTTTACATTTTTCAAAAAGTACCAACCATTTTAAAGTTACAAGAAAACTTTTAAGAAATGCCCTTAGTTAGCTTAAGTTACTCTATAAATTACGTACAGTTTTTGAAGAGTCATTAGATTAAGTACCACTCCATAAACATGGACACCATAACTCAAGTTAAAATTTCAGCAGATATTAAAGTTTACGATTCCATTAAAGTTGAAGATCCCATGAAGATAGTTGAAGATCAAATGCAGAAAGTTGAACACTCAAAAGAAGGAGTTGGTGATGACTTCAACTTAAATGTTGTTGATGATGGATTGGACTTGAACAAGTTTCCATATGAAGGAGAAGAAGCATTTGAAAATGCAGAACTCCAACAAATATTCTGGACAATGTTAAAAATATTGTTTCCCAAATTTTATTAAGATTAGTTACTCTTCATTACTAATTGACTCAAGAAATTAAATAGAGACTTCAAGATGTGTTGACTTTATAAATTTATGAAGTTGCTTTGTTAGTGTATGCTAAAATTATTTTCACTTTACATGTAGGTATTTTCATTATATTCTGGACAATATTCTGAATGCGACGAAAATCTCTTAGTTCATCACCCATATTGAAGAACAAGAAGAAAAAAAGGGATTTTTGTTTTGTTGGGGGTGGGGTGGGGAGTATTTACATGGATCAAGTAGTAAATACAATATATTCTGGACAATATTCTGAATGCGACGAAAATCAGAATATTGCCATTCTTTGTATTACGACTCAATTCACAAACTACCGTTTTCTTTTCATATTCGTCAATCACCAATATTCAATCAACATTCTCATACAAAAACGTGAATTCACTCCACAATTATGAAGATCTAATAAACAACTTACCATCATTATCCAAAAACTTAGGAACTAATTTCTCCCTAAATGATCGAGTACTTCATATACCAATTCAGAACTACATTTCAATTGATTAGGAAGTCGACCCTCTTTTTCTAACGTAGATTTCTTCATATGCGGAATTTTATACTTGTGAGATCCTCTTGTTCGCATAATTTCTACCATGCATGATTGCAATGTTAGAAAAATACGATTCGACAACACCGTAGAAAATTCTTCGTATGCCTTCATAACGGCAACGATAAGTTCATCAATAGATTTTGGTGCCTCCTTATGCTGTAAAGACTGAATAGCACTAAAGAATCCAAGATCTAGAATATTTAAATCTGGAGAATTTGGAGGTTGGCACATCAAGCGGATATCGAATCCATCATCTGTAGCTGCTCGACGAAATTCTTCATCATCATAATTGATATGTGTTCTTGCATTATCCTGTTGAATAAAAATTGGTTGACTTGAGTCATCTCTTGGCCATTTTTCCTTAATGGAAGTAACAACCTTTTCAATCAAATATGACCTTATAATATCTCTAGTTATCGAAGTTATTGGCTTCGTTTCTAGCGTGCCTGCAGCTCTATTGACGCTCGTTCTCTTAGCTGGCTCTTGTGTGACAAAAGGAAATATACCTATTTTTCCAGAGAATAATTCATTTCCTTCTGCATCAAACCTCGGCCGAGCTATGGAAGCTGAAAACATGATCTTGCCAATATAATTTTTGCTCTTGCAACTATGTAATGGGTCGTCTTCATCTTGAAGCATATAGTAAGACTCGGACTTTTTAGTCATATAGAACCACTTCTCATCAATATGAACAATGTTGTGCATATCAATGAAAAGTGGATCATGTGGTATGTTAGCAGGATCAATCATCGATAGACAAAATCGCAATCGAGATACTTTATTTTCTTCAGTTAAATGTGGTTTGATTGCATTCGAATGTTTTCGTATATCTCCATACTTTAAACGGCTATGCAAAGTGGACTTCTTCATATTCAATGCACAAGCTAGAGATCGAATAGTCGTTCGTCTTTGAAAAGGAACCTCACGAAAATGAGTATGATCCAACTCAATTCTTTTACGACCACAATTTTTAGTCATTCTATGAGCTACATTGGAACGTAGCCCACATTCAGATTGTTTCCAAATGCGTTGTACTGTTCTCCATGAAACTGAAAAATGTGAAGCTACTGTTTCCAGTGCTCCTCTTTTCAATTTTCCATCATCTCTTTTTTTTAGTAGCATTTCATATACCGCTCGACGTTCAAGATTATTCAAATTTTTTGATTGCCTTGATGCTCCATATATTGTTTCATTTTCATTCTCATCACCAATGCCTTCATCTGTCTCCATTTAAAAAGAAAACAGAGACATGATAAGCATACAATATTGAAAATTTAAAGTAAAAACTTAATGTAATAATTTAATAAGCTCATTGACAGTACTAATATCTGATCCTTCATGCAGTGCGTGTATTTCTTCTTCCAGTGCCGTTGTATCGTTTTCAATACTTGGCTCAACGTTTAAATCCAATAAAAAATGATTCCCTGAAAATGTTTCAACAACCACATCCGTTGAAATATCATTCAGATTATGAACTGAATCTATAGCAAAATTGAGATCAGGCAATTGTTGTCTAACACCATTATCATTATGAGGTTCAACAGACATATTTAAAACTATTTGAAATAATGAAATTTGATAACTTTATCTCATATTCATATTTTCAAATACCATGTGTTCTTTTATAATGTTAATTTTGCTGGGAAATTTTAAGTTTACATATTCTAAATTTGAAAGTTGAAAAATTCATTCACGAAGAAAGCGGTAAAAATTTTCATTGAAGTAGTGAAGAAAATTTTAGTTCAATTGAAAAGTTGTCTGTTGGTATTCTTTATACTACTGGGTAGACTTTTAGTATTCTTTAGTTCACTTTTGATTGCTTTAGTCTTCATGCATTTAATACTCCTAACAAACAATAGTATTAAATGTGAAATTGCACGGTAAAAATACATTTAAGACTAGGTATTCTTTAGTTCAATAGGCTATTAATGAAGACCAATTTTCATAATGATTGATAGTAGGGTTATATTAGTCAAATTGCACTTTATATTAAATTTTCCTTAATGGTTGTGCCAAACCTTATCCTGACAAACAATAGTGGACAGAGGGAGTATAATTTTCTCTTTTTTGTAGGGCATATATACCTCTTCTATTTCAACTAGATGATGGCAAGCCCGTGCCAGCACGGGCCGGTACGGAAAATGAATTTATAATAAAGATAATTATAATATAATTAATTCAAATACTATTTGTTAATATAATCAAATTGATTCAGATAGCATTTGTAAAGTAATGTGTACTGTACTATGAACATGGTCGATTTGATAATTCAAAAAAATTCCCCCAAATTGGTCCTTTATAGGGGTGTATAAAATCGAACCGAAAATCGAGAAAAAAAACCCGACTAGTAGTTGATTTGACTTGGTTTGGTATTGAAAAAAGAAATCCGACTATATTTGGGTTGGTTTGGTTTTAACTAAACAAAATCAACCGAGACCAAGCCAACCCGACATTATATATATAATTTTAAAATTTTATTTTATACATAAAAATATTTACTTTGATACAATTTTTAAATATGTCTTATACTTTTTCATAGTTTTTATCTTTTTAATATATTATTTCAAGTTTGAAACTTAGAATTCTAAATGGTTCAATAAATATTATAGTCCAGAGATGTTGGTAATTATAATAAAGCTTAAATCAAAATCAAATTACTACTAATGCAAAAAGAAAATCAATTCAACACTAAGAATGACAATAATATTGAATATTTGTTCTTTGGCTTTACATTGGTTTAGACAATTCAAATACATAATCTAATTTTAATTTCCTTTAATATTTAGTCATGTAACTAATACTTATTTAACTTATTTTAGCATGATTTAGTACTTTTAAATTATGATCATTTTCATTATGACTTGTTAATTTGCAATATTTGTTTTACGCGATTTCATTATTATTA
>JAJOOH010007068.1:0-48390 GCA_029582605.1 Solanum gracilifrons | reverse complement strand
GATTGATGATTTATTCGATCAATTTCAGGGTGCCACCTGTTTTTCTAAGATAGATCTCAGATCAGTTACCATCAGTTGAAAGTAAGGGAATGTGACATTCCAAAGACAGCATTTAAGACCCGTTATGGTCATTATGAGTTTTTGGTCATGTCATTTGGTTTGACTAATGCACCAGCAGTGTTCATGGACCTTATGAATAGAATTTTAAAACCTTATTTAGATATGTTTGTTATCGTCTTCATTGATGACATACTAATTTATTCAAGGAATGAAGAAGATCATGTTAGTCATCTCCGAAGTTCTTCATACTTTGAAAGATAGAGAGTTGTATGCCAAGTCTCTAAGTGTGAGTTTTGGCTTAAGTCTATGGCATTCTTAAGCCATATTGTGTCTGGAGAGGGAATTAAAGTTGATACTCAGAAAACTGAGGCAGTGGAGAATTGGCCTAGACCCACATCTCCAACTGATATTAGGAGTTTCTTGGGTTTGGCTGGCTATTTAGAAGGTTTGTAGAGGGATTCTCGTCCATTTCATCTCCTTTGACGCACCAAATTGACTCAGAAGATAATGAAGTTTCAATGGTCTGAAGCTTGTGAGAAAAGCTTTCAACAATTGAAAAAGAGGTTGACTACTGCCCCAATTTTGACCTTACCGGAAGGTACTCAAGGTTTTGTGGTGTATTGTGATGCATCTAGAGTTGGTTTGGGTTGTGTGCTAATGCATAATGGCAAAGTTATAGCTTATGCCTCCAGACAGTTGAAAGTTCACCAAAAGAATTACCCTACCCATGACTTAGAGTTTGCTGTTGTAGTATTCGCTTTGAAGATATGATGTATTCACTGATCACAATAGCCTTCAATATGTGTTCACTCAGAAAGAGCTTAATCTCAGACAAATGAGGTGGTTAGAATTGCTCAAGGATTATGGCATGAGTATTCTTTACCACCTAGGTAAGGCTAATGTCGTTGCTGATTCCTTGAGCAGGTTGTCTATGGGTAGTATCGCCTATGTTGAGGAAGAAAAGAAAGAGTTGGCGAAAGATGTGCATAGACTTGCACGCCTAGGAGTCAGACTAATGGATTCCATTCTGGAAGTTCTATATTTTGAGCCAAACCACCAGGCCTTTGGTGCTCTACTTTAACTTGTTGGCAATTTGGACACTTAGCAACAAATTTTGCAATGCCCTTCTCCATACTATTCCACCAATAAACCTCTCTCAAGTCACAATACATCTTTGTGGAACCCGGATGAATGGAATATCTGGAGCTATGAGCTTCCTCCATGATCCTCTCTTGGAGTCCATCCACCATAGGTACACATAATCTACCTTAATATCTCGATACACCATCTCCCCCTTGTTCTAAAGTTAATACTTTTTGCTTATGAACATTTGCCTTCAATTCAAGCAAAATGGGATCTTGGTCTTGCTTTTCTTTCACTTCTAACACTAATGAAGATTCAGCCCCATTCAGCACTACCACTCCTCCTTCTGTGGAATCCATTAGTCGGACTCCTAAGCGTGCAAGTCTATGCACATCTTTTGCTAACTCTCTCTTTTCTTCATCAACATGTTGGGCAGTACTACCCATAGGCAACTTGCTCAAGGCATCAACAACAACATTAGCCTTACCTGAGTGAAAAAAAATACTCATGTCATAATCCTTGAGTAATTCTAACCACCTCCTTTGTCTGAGATTAAGCTCTTTCTGGGTGAACACATATTGAAGACTCTTGTGATCAGTGAATACATCAACATGCACATCATACAAGTAGTGATTCCATATCTTCAAAGCAAATACTATAGTAGCCAACTCTAAGTCATGGTTGGGTAGTTCTTCTCATGAACTCTCAACTGTCTGGAGACATAAGTTATAACTTTGCCATTCTACATTAAGACACAACCCAAACCAACTCTAGATGCATCACAGTACACCACAAAACCTTGAGTACCTTCTGGTAAGGTCAAAACTGGGGTAGTAGTCAACCTCTTTTTCAATTCCTGAAAGTTTTTCTCACAAGCTTTGGACCATTGAAATTTCATTGTCTTCTGAGTTAACTTGGTCAAAGGGGACGAAATAGACGAGAACCCCTCTACAAACCTTCTATAATAGCCAGCCAAGCCCAAGAAACTCATAATATCAATTGGAGATGTGGGTCTAGGCCAATTCTACAATGCCTGAATTTTCTAAGTATCAACTTTAATTCGTATCGATATTCTAAGGTGACTGGTGTGATTCGTGAATTTTTTGAGGTGTATTTATGTTTTTTTCTTGATTTATTTATTTTTCGGACGTTTACGAATAAAAATTTTTGTTATTTTTTGGGCAGTCAGGAAAAAATTTGAAATTTTGATACATTATTCGTATCGAGATTCTAAGGTGACTAATGCGATTCGGGAATTTTTTGAGGTGTTTTTATTTCCTTTTCTTGATTTTTATATTTTTTGGACGTTTACGAATTAAAATTCTTTGATATTTTTCGTGCAGTCACAAAAATATGTGAAAATTTGATGTTTTATTTGTATCGCTATTAAAAGGTGACTAGTCCGATTCGGGAATTTTTTTAGGTGTTTTTATGTCTTTTTCTTGATCTTTATATTTTTCCGACTTTTATGAATTAAAATTTTTGATGTTTTTCGATCAGTCACGAAAAAATGTGAATTTTTGTTATTTTATTCGTATTGATGTTCTAAGGTGAATGGTGTGATTTGGGAATTTTGTGACGTGTTTTATGTCTTTTTCTTGATTTTTTTACTTTTTGAACGTTTACGAATTGAAATATTTGATGAAATTTTGATATTTTTTTTGTACTGATATTCTAAGGTTGCTGGTGCGATTCAGAAATTTTTTGAAGTGTTTTAATGGCTTTTTATTGATTTTTATTTTTTCGGACGTTTATGAATAAATTTTTTTGATATTTTTCGGGCAGTCACGAAAAAATGTGAAATTTTGATACTTTATTAGTATTGATATTCTAAGATGACGGATGCGATTTGGGAATTTTTTGAGGTGTTTTTATGTCTTTTTCTATGATTTTAATATTTTTCGGACGTTTACTAATTAAATTTTTTGATCTTTTTCGGGCAGTCACAAAAAAATTTGAAATTTTGATATTTTATTCGTATCGATATTCTAAGGTGACTGATGCTATTCGGAAAGTTTTCGAGGTATTTTTATGTCTTTTTCTTAATTTACATATTTTTCGGTTGTTTACGAATCAAAATTTTTTATTTTTTTCGGACAGTCATGAAAAAATGTGAAATTTTAATATTTTATTCGTATCGATATTCTTAGGTGACGGTGCGATTCGAGAATTTTTTGATGTGTTTTAATGTCTTTTTCTTGATTTTTATATTTTTTGGATGTTTATGAATTAAAGTTTTGATATTTTTCGGGAAGTCACGAAAAAATGTGAAATTTTAATATTCTATTCGTATTGATATTCTAGGTGACTGGTGCGATTAGGGGAATTTTTTGAGGTGTTTTTACGTCTTTTTCTTGAATTTTATATTTTTCGGACGTTTACAAATTAAAATTTTTGATATTTTTGGGTAGTCGCAAAAAAATGTGAAATTTTGATATTCTATTCGTATCGATATTATAAGGTGACTGGTGCGATTAGAGAATTTTTTGAGGTGTTTCTATGTCTTTTTCTTGATTTTTATATTTTTCGGACGTTAACAAATTCAAATTTTTGAGATTTTTCAAACAGTCAAGAAAAAATGTGAATTTTGATATTCTATTCGTATCGATATTCTAAGGTGACTGGTGCAATTTGAGATTTTTTTAAGGTATTTTTATGTCTTTTTCTTGATTTGTATACTTTTCGAACGTTTATGAAGTAAATTTTTTGATATTTCTCGGGTAGTCACTAAAACTTGTGAAATTTTGATATTTTATTCGTATCGATATTCTAAGGTGACTAGTGGTTCGGGAATTTTTTGTGGTGTTTTTATGTCTTTTTCTTGATTTTTATATTTTTCAAACATTTACGAATTAAATTTTTTGATATTTTTCGGGCAGTCACGAAAAAATGTGAAATTTTGATAATCTATTCGTATCGATATTCTAAGGTGACTGGTGCGATTCAGAAATTTTTTGAGGTGCTTTTATGTCACGACATGATTCCTCGAGTCGTTGTGGCACTTAATATATCCCACTAGGTAAGTCAACATGAAACCCAGAACAGCTATCATTGGGTAAAAGGGCAGAAACCAAGTGGCAAAAACAATAACAACAAAAAGAAATAAGGCAAGCCAAAAGAATACATACATAAAAATTGAATCCCTTCTAGAATCTGGAAGTCACAAGTACAGAGCCATACTAAGAGTACAAGTCCCAAAAATGGACCAACATACAGAAATATACGCAACTACAAGGACCTGTCTCAACTACAAAAGACGAGCCACAAAATATATGTATAGAAGGAGACGACAATGATCAGGACGTTGTGCTCACCCTCGCCTCTGGATACTGGCTGCTCCTGGCTCGAATAGCGGTGTTGATGACTGGTGCTCGGTCCTGCATCACGAAAATAGATGCAGGAGTGTAGTATGAGTACCCGTGAAAAGGTACCCAGTAGGCATCATAGGCCGACTGAGTAAGAAAGGTAAAAGCCATAGGAAATGCTAGAATAAAACACAGACAGAGGTCACGAACAAGAGAAGTAAAGGTTTGCACACGAGTGTAAGGCAAACAAACCTAAGGTGACTACTCCAACTAGGCCCCCGTAGGCCCAGAAGGTACACTCGTGCACAAATTGAAGTAAAAACCCGAACAGACTCCCATAAGCCCGTTAGTACGCAGAAAAGCTAAACGAAGACTAGAGGAGATTTGTAAACCCAAAGCATTACTAAAATGTCAGTATTCTCAAGTTATGAAAGAGAGGAAACACAGAGCCTGGACCTCAAACCGCGGGTGAGTATACCTATAGTAGATACGCTGATAGATCCAAACTCTGCAAGGGATAGCATAGAGCCCAAACCTCGAACCGCGGATATCGACTATCCGTAGATAAAGTGATATAACCCAAGGGGGGAGGGACTTTGTATGTCAACTCAATTAGTGGAGGGTAAATAAGCAGCAGTAGGAAGAACAGAGCCCGGACCACCAACTGTGGGTGAAACCTCCTGTTTAGTTACCACGGCAGCGTAAAGCTTCTAAACAAGCCAGCCAAGGATTCCCGCATCTAAAGTCATGGGTAACTCTTCATAACCATCTTCTATATCCTCTAACCATCTCACGGTGACAAGAGAACCGAACTGAAGCCGTATGTATCACCGAACGAGCCCGAAGGGGGGCTGGAAATGCATAAAGTTAGGATCATACGGGAATTATGGATGTTAAGGCCCCACAACTGAGTCACTGACTAGTTAAGGCTCATCTCTATCATACCCAAGTCTGCTATATCAGTCTACCAGGACCTAGGCCGCTCAAAGTCACATCGGGGGGGAAATAATATAATCTATCGGCTCTGACCAATCATGAGTCTATGGCATCACTAGTCTAAGTCTAGACTAAGGCCAAACATGCTCCAATAATAACTTATAAGTCAAAACCAGGCCAAACAAGGAAGCAAGAATGATCAAATATAACAATTCAAGTACCCGCTGAACCCGGAGACAACCTAAATATGAATTTTATCGAACAAAGCATGTTAATCTAGTTCCCCTCCCGAATATTCATGAAAATTCACATACACTCACACATTCAGACTCAATCTAAAAGAAAAGGGAAGCCGTGGCCTACCTGTAGGCCAAACACGCGCTCTCCAAACTACTCCGCCAAAGCTTTTCCCTTCCGAACGGTCTCGGATCACTGCCGCGCTGTCAAAAATAGAATCGCAGCATCGTTGTGGTTGTTTAGACACTAAATTCGCAAGAAACAGAGGTGGACCAATTTTGGGGTCAAAAATGGGGAAAGTGGGACCCGCGCCGGAAATTCTGGAATTAACCCCAAAAATTGGTTCTAAACAGCTTCCCTAACTTGTGTTCCAAATTGGAACACAATTCGGGGCTCGGACAATCCCAACACGAACATGGAACGAAAAACCCAAAATTACACTAAAAATGAACCACAATGGAAGCTGCTATTTAAAAGAAATTACCAGAAACAAGGGTCCAACTACTAAAACCAAACACACCACGATGATCCTCACGAAAAACCCTACAATCTAGGCTCTTGAATCACCAAATTTGGACCTAAAATGACCAAGAAATCATCTTCCAAAATTTCCCAAAAAATTGAGCTCGAAAATGAGCTATGGCAGCAGCTAAAACATAATTCTTACCTCCAACGAAGCTTCAAATACAAATTTCAACCACACCAACGTGTTCTCCTCGAAAAACCACTCAAGATAGGTCCAAGAATCACCGAAATCGGACCTAAAATGATTGAGATATCAACTCTCAAAAATTCCCAAAATCAAGCTCACAAAAAGGGTCATGGCAGCAGGTATTTCACTAAATTTACCTCAAACGGAGACCCCAAATCAGTTTCCAAGCTCACCAACGCGTTCCTTGCAAAAACCCCCACAAGATGGACCTTCGAATCACTAAAATCGAACTTGAAATGAGAGAGTTATGAAGGTTTGAAGTTGAGAAATGAGGCTGAAATGGCCTGCACCAGCTATATATATCAGTTGAAAAGCTGATTTTTTCATGCCAACTTTAAAATCTCCGATGGGGTGCTCGGGATTTGTTCGGAACCCGATAAAAATAAAATATATATGCTACCCTACTAAATTTGACATTCCAGACTCAACGGCGCAGTCGAAATTTCCACCAGAGATTATCTTGATAAAAAGTGGGTCCCACTCCCAAAGGCCATTTTTAACCAAAATCTACTGAGAGGCTCAGAATGAGTCCGGAGGTCTCGAGAGTTGAACGAAAGGTCGTTCTAGATCAAACTCAACATTCCGGGGCTAATCGCGCTGTCAGAATTTTAATTCGGATACGTTTTCCAAGAATGTTGACCAAAGTCAACTGCTTGCCACTTTTCAAGGCAAAAACACTAAAAATGGTTTAAACTCGCACCGAAAGCCTCACAACTCGAGTCAACCATGCTTCTAGCCTAATTTGGCCATTCCGAAGCTAATGAAACAGTTAGAATTCTGTTCTGAGGCCGTTTTTCTTATGAACTGACTAAAGTTCACTTTTCAAGCTTCAAGGCCTCTAAAACACGGAAAGCTGCACATAATCCAAACGAACGACCAGACGACCAAACTGTCAGTGCCAACAAGTCATAAATGACTTAGGGTCGCTGAAGGAAATCTCTAATCGACGAAAAGAAGGCGGGTACACAGAAATGACCTGGAGGGTCATTACAACATCCACTACTAAGAGAACTTTCGTCTGCGAAAGTAAGGATAAGGATATACCTGAGGGATCAAATAAGCTGGAGAACTGCTCCCGCATCTCCTGCTCGGTCTCTCAAGTAGCCTCCTTGACTAAACGGTGTCGCCACTGGACCCTAACTACAAGAATGGACCGAGAACGGAGCTAACAAACATCTCTGGCTAATATGTGTACTGGCTCATCAACAAAGGTCATGCTGTCATCCAACTCAACTGAATCATACTGTAACACATGAGACTCATCTGAAATATACCGGCGTAGCATCGATACATGAAAAACCGGGTGTATAGATGAAAATGCAGGAGGTTGGAATAACTCATAGGCAACATCACCAACCCTCCTCAGGATCTCAAAAGACCCAATATATCTAGGGCTAAGATTTCCCCGCCTGCCAATCCTCATCACGCCCTAGACCAACACCTGAAGCATCACAATATACGATAAAGCCCTCGTCTTCAACTGGAAGAGTCAGGATAGGAGCGATAGTACGTAACTCTTTGAATCTCTGAAAGCTCAACTCACATTCCTCAGACCACACAAATGGAACACCTTGGCGAGTCAATCGAGTCAAAGGTGCAACAATAGTGGAGAAACCCTCAACAAAATGCGTGTTGTATCCAGCCAGTCCAACGAAGCTCCTAACCTCAGTCACAAAAGTGGGCCTAGCCCAACCATGAATGGTCTCAATCTTCGTCAGATCCACCATAATACCATCATCGGACACTACGTGCCCCAGAAATGTCATAGACTTCAACCAAAACTCACACTTTGAGAACTTGGCATAAAGTCATTGGTCTCTCAAAGTCTGGAGCACAATCCTCAAATGTTGCACATGCTCCTCTCTACTCCGCGAGTATACAAGAATATCATCGATGAAAACTATAACAAATGAGTCCATATAGGGATTGAATACACGGGTCATCAAATCCACGAAGGCATCATAGGCATTAGTCAGCCCAAAGGACATCACTAGGAACTCATAATAGCCATAATGAGTCCTAAATGTAGTGATATCATCTGCCCTAAACCTCAGCTGATGGTACCCGGACCTCAAGTCGATCTTAGAAAACACAAAAAACCCCTGGAGCTGATCAAACAAGTCGTCAATGTGAGGCAAGGGTAACGGTTTTTCACAGTCACCTTGTTTAGCTGTCTATAATCAATGCGCATCCTCATAAACTCGTCCTTCTTCTTAACAAATAGAATGGGGGCACCTCAAGGAGAAACACTAGAACGAACAAATCCCTGATCCAAGAGACCCTGAAGCTGAATATCGAGCTCCTTAAGCTCTGCGGGGGCCATCCGATAGGGTGGGATAAAAATGGGCTTAGTGCCCGTCTCCAAGTCTATAGAAAAGTTGATATCTCTCTCCGGGGGTAGGTCAGGCAGGTAAGCAGGGAATACATCTATAAACTCACAAACCACCGAAATTATGCCAACGGAGGGGGCCTTGCTAGATACACCATGAAAATAAGCCAAATAGGCTAAGCGCCCCCAGCTACTAACCTCTGGGCTCGAACATAAGAGATAATCCCAATCGGTGTGCGACTAAAAGACCCCTGCATACCACCGGGGGTTTGCCAGACATGGCTAAGGTAACGGTCTTGACATAACAATACAAAACCAGATGATGAGGGGCTAACCAATCCATTCCCAGGATGGTGTCGAAATGAATACTATCAAGCAGAATGAGGTCCGCCCGGGTATCCTGCCCCTGAAGAGTGACCACACAAGATATACACACCTGATCCACTACTAAAAAATCTCCTACCAGAGTCAAGACACGCAACGATGCTGCTAGAGGCTCATGACTCACACCCAATCGGGGTGCAAAATATATAGATACATAGGAATAAGTGGAACCTGGATCAAATAAAGTTGAAGTTAAATGCTGACATAAAGAAACCATACATGTGATAACATCATCCGACGCCTCGGCCTCAGCCCTCGCTAGTGTAACATAGAAATGGTCCTCACAACCTCCCCTTTTGGCATCACCTCCTACCACCCAACCTGCCTCCCCAGGAGCCTTTCTGATCACCTTTACGGTCATGGCCCTGGTCCCCGCCCTTGGCTAGGGGTGTTGCTGCTACTACTGGAGCTGACCGAGTTGTCTGGGAAGTGGAAGGCCTAGCCCTCCGCCTGGGGAAATCTTTGGACCAGTGGTCTAAATCCCCACAATCATAGCACCCCTGGGAAGACCGGCCCGCAAAGTAGCGAACGCTACTACCCGTAGTACCCACATCTGAAGGCTAGTACTCTGACCCATTGAATGTGATGAACCAGTCTAACCTGAAGCAGCCAATGCCGCATCTCTCGCCCTCAGGCCTGCAATATGAGGAGGGACACCCTGACTGGAGGCATCCTGCTGGTGTTGATCACCCCCTAAAGCCTAGAGTGAGGCCTGTACCCGTCGGCTAGATTGGCCCTGCTGGAACTGTTATTGGGGATTGCCCTGATAATCTCTGAACTTCTAACGGGGTCCACTATAGCTACCCTCATGTCGCTGCCCCTTTGGGCCTCGCGATAGAACTGCTCGATGGAGAGGGCGTGATCAACTATTTTCAAAAAAGAATGGCCCGCGGTAACCAAAGAATTGGTCTCAACCTGCAACTGGGTCCTCAGACCTAGAACAAAACACTAGATCATCTCCTCCTCCATGGGTAATATCATAGTAGCATACCTGGAGAGCTCCTGAAATCTCACGTCATACTCAGACACGGTCATGGAGCCCTTCTCCAACCTCGAAAATTGATCGCGGATCCTATCTCTCAGACTCCTGGGAACAAATCTAGCTAGGAAGGCCTCTGAAAACTTTGTCTAAGACATCAGAGGGGACTCGACTGGCCTAGTCTCCATATATGTCCGCCACCACTGCCTGGCGGGTCTGTCAATCTGATAGGCTATGAAAGATGCCGCTTGGTACTCCAACAAACTCAAGGCGTGCAACCGCTCACGACAGGAAGTCAAAAACTCGTGAGCATCCTCTCCAACTACCCCTGAGAACCTCGGTGGTTCCAATATGAGGAAATATCCGAGTATCCTCTGCTCTTGGAATGGTATAACACCTCCTGCAACATCTGACTGGGCGGTAGGAGGCACTGGGGCTGGGTGCCTCTTGGAACGGAAGCTAGAGGCCTCTCATGTTGTACTGGTGGAACTGGACCCGGTTGCTCCTGATGTACTCTTGACTTTCGCCCGTCACTCGTGCAGTTGGACTGACTAGTGACTTTAAATTCAACCTTGAGACCAAGCCATGCCTCTCACCTTTCGGTTCATTGCAAGGAAATACTAAAAAGAAAAAAAGGAAGCTTTCGGCGGACAAAAGCCCTCGGGACTTGACACTTGGACCCGGGAAGCTTGCCCCATGGTCCTTCGTTTGGAACTACCATTTTCCTTTCCAAAGTGGAATTCCTCCTTGCTTTCCCCTTTGACTTGTGCCAAACTCCACTTTTGTTGTTGCTAGGTGGAATGATTCATTCAACCTCGGTATCGGCAACCAAGACACCTTTCTATGTCGAATGAATCTTCAAATCATCATCTTCAGACCACGACTCCGATCACGATTTCCAGTTGACTTTATCTCAGGTGACAGGGGCAGGAGAACACTTCACAAAATGTGCTTTGACAGCGAGCGAGATCTTTGAAATTCAATCAGAACTGCACTGGATGGGTAAGATATAGGATTCTTGTCTGAGTCACATGGATCACAAAATGGATCTATGATTTCAAGTCCACTCATTGATTTTGAGAAAACCGAATCAATTGGCTTTTTTCCCAGCGATGCCTCCAACTCGAGATTTTGATTCATAGAACTGGCCATCAAATGTGGAACTAGACATAGCTACTCCTGATTTACACCCCTAAAAGTTGCAAGTAGCTGGGCAATAACTGCCTGAAGAGCAGGAGTCATGACCGGTGCGGCTGACGGCTAGGCTAAGACTGGATCCTATGGCTGAGGGCGAATAGGGGCATCCTAAGGCTTCTCTACCAGGTTTGGAGCTATATCTCTATCTGGGGCTGGTGTTAGACCCCTAGCCCTACCCCGTGGTCAACCTCTAGGCTTGGCTGGGATCTATTTGCCTCCTCATGTAGATTGTCACCACCGGGGGCACCACGTCTACAAGTCATCCATGCGAAAGAGTAAAACAAGTGAGATTTTATGAAACCAATGAAACACGCACTGCACGAGATGATACAACATAAATAATGTTCCTTATGACATCTTGTAGCCTCCCAAAGATAAGTCACAGACGTCTCCGCACCTATCCGAAGGACTCTACTAGACGATATCTTTGTACAAGTGAGACCAACGAATAACCTGGCTCTGGTACCAACTTGTCACAACCCGATTCCTCGAGCCATGATGACACCTACTATATCCCACCAGTAGGTATGCCCACCCGAAACCCAAAAAAGTTAGCAATGGGTAAAAGGGTAGAAACCCAGTGGTAGAAACCAAGTGGTAGAAACAACAACAACAAAAAGGAATAAGGAAATCCAAAAGAATATATACATAAGAACTGAATCCCTCCTAGAACCTAGAAGTCACAAGCACAGAGCCATACTAAGAGTACAAGTCCCAAAAGTGGACCAACATACAGAAATATACGCAACTACAAGGACTTGTCTCAAGTATAAAAGATGATCCACAAAATATATGTACAGAAGGAGACGACAATAATCAGGACGTTGTGCTCACCCTCGCCTCCGAATGCTGGCTGCTACTGGCTCGAATGGCGGCACCGATGACTGGTGCTTGGTCTTGCATCACGAAAATAGATGCAGAGTGTAGTATGAGTACCAGTAAAAGGGTACCTAGTAGGCATCATAGGCCAACTGAGTAAGAAAGGTAAAAACAATAGGAAATTCTACAATAAAACACAGATAGAAGTAACAAACAAGAGAAGTGAAGGTATGCACATGAGTGTAAGGCAAACAATCCTGAGGTGACTACTCCAACTAGTGCCCCCATAATCGCAGAAGATACACTTATGCGCAAATTAAAGTAAAGACTCAAACGGACCCCATAAGCCCGTCAAGTACACAAAATAGCTAAACTAAGACTAGAGGAGATTTGTAAACCCAAAGCATTACAGAAATGTCAGTATTCCCAAACTATGAAAGAGAGGAAACACAAAGCCTAGACCTCGAATTGCGGGTGAGTCTGCCTATAGTAGATACACCGATAGATAAAGTGATATAACCAAAGGGAGGGACTATGTATGTCGACTCTATTATATGAGGGTAAATAAGCAGCAACAGGAAGAACAGTGCCCGGACCAGGAACCGCAGGTGAAACTTCTTGTTAAGTTACCACGACAGCGTATAGCTTCCAAATAAGTCATCCAACTATTCCCGCATCTAAAATTCATAAGCAACTCTTCGTAATCATCTTTTATATCGTCTAACCATCTCACGGTGACAAAAGAATCGAACTAAAGCCGTATGTATCACTGAACGGACCCAGAGGGCAGCCAAAAATGCAGAAAGTTAGGATCATATGGGAATTATGGATGTTAAAACCCCGCAACTCAGTCACTGTGTCATACCCCAACCCAAGGTGAGACGGAAGAGTTCCATATGAACACATGCTTTACAAGTGACCTATGATATGACAGTGAACTACTATGCATGTAGATTTACTAATGAGAAGCTACATATACAACACATGTCGACTAGCTGAACCAATACATATGACAAATAAAACTATGAATACAAATGATAGCTTTACAATGTCTTCAAAGACTCTACTTGAATCCATGACTGTACCACTATGAAAATATGCATAGTAAAGACTCAGCAAAGCCCCGAATCAACCTGGAGCTCACCAACAACTGTTGAGTATCATGTGCTTCTATTGGGGAGATCTACTAGTTGAGTACTTGTACCTGTAGAATAAAATGCAGCGTCCTCAATAACGGACGTCAGTACGAAAGAATGTACTGGATATGTAAGGCATAATACAACCATATGAAAAATGAGAGCTCAAGTGAAACCAAATACAAATAGATAAGGATTTGAAACAACCTTTTCTTATACTTGTGGAATCCTGTATGTTACATTCTTTTCTTTACTTTTTCGTACGTTATAATCTTTATAAGACATATGATACGAATGACCAACTGATTAGTGATAGAAGAGGATGACCCATGCTAGGCATTTTAACCCCTAGATGTTGTCCTCATAATTTCACAAATTGGGATCGGCCCATTCTAGGCTTTTACCCCTGAGCTGCCACCCTTCTATATCAATTGGGATCGCCCCATGCTAGTCATTCACCCCTGAACTACCACCCTTCTATACCAATTGGGATCGACCCATGCTAGGCATTTTCCCCTGGGCTGCTACCCATAATTATACAGATTTCTTCACTTAGATTCTTTAATCTTTGAGATGGTTGATTTGAGGTTCATAACTCTTTTGAGATTGCTATTTTGGTGGTCTTAATCATTGTTGAGATTCAGAACTATGGACCAGTAGTAGAAGACACATGAAGATGGACTTATGATAATGACAATGACATGGGAAGCAAATGTGACACCAACGTAATACTTAGGAGCTTATATGACTCAATAAGAATTTTGCCATCTCAAATTAAAGCACATATCAAGTGAAGACATTTAACATTCAGCCAAGAGATTTGAACTCTATATGATAGTCAAATACCCACTAACTAATATCAAATACAAGGTGTACATGAACGTGGAACCAAGGGGGACGTGGGCAGATTCAACTTAAGGACAGATACATATTCCAAGTAAGTACATATAAAATGTACAGTAGAGCAAGTAGTGATTTTGTGAGGTAACATTATAGTCTAACACCATGGGATTAATAACCAATAAAGGGAACATATGAATATGTGAAAAGATGACTTATATGATGGATTAGAAAATTGAATCAAGTTGGCAAGATATGGCATATTGTATATCAAACATATAACATACATACCATGTGTAACTAGGATCATTTTGATTTATATAAAAGGAATATGTGCCAAGGCTTACCACTTTGACATGAAATAAGTTTAAACCTTGCATGCTGACACTTGGTAGAGTAAGCACGTACATTTAGTAATAAACTCATATTAGAGTACTCACTTTAATGCTCTAGGGAGTAGGAACTGCAACTATGGGTGAGTCACTACCAAGGTCACTTAGATAGCTTACTTTGTAATACAAGTGTCGGATTCATGCCAAAGAAATAGGAAATCGAATAGCCTTACATACCTTGATATACAATTCAAAAAGTATGATTTAAGCTCCTTCTCTTTAGATTACTAATCTTGCTAGACAGAACTACCACTTGCTAAGACTTGGATTCTTCAAGGTAAAGGTTGTCCTCCTCATTTTGTCTCAACTTATACCTTCCAATAGCTTGAACTACATTCAAGAACCCTAATGGTATTTAATGGATGTTGTATGAAGCTAAGAGAGAGAAGAGAGAAATCTCTAGAAATCAGATTTTTTGTCAAAGTAAAACTGGTTAGAAAAAGCTAATATCCATCCCTTTTAAAGGGACCTGCTTTGGCCGACTTTCTCACTCATTTTGGGCCATAATTTGTCAAGTAGGTGATCCACCAACTTGGAATTTTCACTTGGGCCTTTTTGGACATAAGAATATTGGGCCTTGGCTGTCATTTTCTCCTTATTCTACTACTCAACTTGGGCCAGATTAATGCATATAAGTGGTAGTGTACTTGGCCCAATAACATGGTCAAAAGAGTCTTAGTAGGTGATGCACCTACTTGGTCCTTTGGGCTAGTCAATAAGTAAAAGTAGGTGATGCACCTACTTGTCACCTACTAGCTTAAGTGTAGTCAAGCAAGCACCTGAATATTTTATTCCATTTCTAGACGTTAATACCTTTAACTTAACTTAAAACTTATATACACTATGTCACTTTAAACTTTAGACGCAAATACCAACTTATGATCTCCAGTTTAAATACTTCCATCGATTTCAACTTAATCGGGTCACATTAAAATCTACAGACAGTTCACTTTAAACCTATTCTGTTGTCACTATCTGCATAGCAAACCGAGTCCATAACTATACCACAAGGAAATTTATAAGCGTCAAATAAATAGAATTAGTACACGTAGAATACGGGGTGTTACATCCCCCCTTATGATCATTTGTCCTCGAACGATAGGTGCACCTAATAGTTCGGTTAATCTTGGACTTTCAAATAGAGATTTGCAAGAGTTTCCATTGTAAATAACTATCAAAAATCCATAGAGTAACCTAAAACACCTATAGACAAGTCTAGCATGGCATCTCAATAGATATGGTTCATGAAATAATAATATGACAAATTAAACCCCTTTCTTGACCATGTAATTCACTGAAGATATACAAGTAGAACTCATACAAATATGGACTTTAATATACCTACACACAATACATGCAAATGACATATCAAATGAACAAATGCTAGTAGGATTTATGATCATATAAGGGGACCACATGATCTTCGATCCTTATGTTGATGTTTAGAATGAGGAGGGGTATTTAGGATCTCTATCATCTTCAATTCCCAAGTTCCTTAAGTTATATTATATTCCTTCCACAATACTTCAATGAGGTTACACCTTTTGAGCTTATCTTCCGGGACTTAACAATCAAGAATAACTATAGTATCTCCCAAAAATTTTGTATATGGAATGGACACATAAAATCATAGGCCTAATCTATCGGGGCTCTACTTTCCCTTCTCTTTTATCTTATGATGATTGTAAAAGGTGAGTCTTATAAGAACACATAGTTGTTAATAGAAACTCGAAAGCTTTATGCCGCACCTTTAGATAAGGCATTATGCTAAGTTATTTATCTATGGTTGTGATAAAATTTACATATATCCCCAACCTTTTCTGGTCAAAATCTTCACTTCATAATGATACAAGGAAATGATTTCTAAAAATGTTCAGAACTCAAGTAAATAAATACAGAGGGGCATAGTATACAGATAAATAAGTCACATTGGGTATGACACATAGGCAGATTAGCACAAAAGGGAGCGCATAATATACGGGCATTAAGCTATAGAAATATATGGTGTA
This sequence comes from Solanum gracilifrons, assembly GCA_029582605.1. Lineage (NCBI taxonomy): Eukaryota > Viridiplantae > Streptophyta > Magnoliopsida > Solanales > Solanaceae > Solanum > Solanum gracilifrons. The sequence goes on along the minus strand of JAJOOH010007068.1, from coordinate 31,972 downwards.
CGCGCGCATATGGTTCATAGGGAAGCGTGTGAGCGAATGAGCTATAATTCATGTAGGAAATGGACTAGATGAGCACATGATGCATGAGTACTAAAGCTACAAAATATATACTATGTAAGCAAGTAAACCATAAGACATGTAGATATAAAAGAAAATGAACTACAGAACACAAATCATATTGAGCAAGTGTGTTATATCGCATGGATAGATGGACTAAAATGTCAATGAGTACACATATGAAATATGAGCAAGTGAGAGCATGACACATGACCAGAAAAGCTACAAGGCCTGTAATGTCTAAGCAAGTAGGCTACGAGGCATGTAAAATATATAGAAATGGTCATATGATCAATTAGCCTGCAGAACCCACACAATATGGACAAGTGACATGAGGAAAGTAACCAGTGCAATAAATAACATATAGGGAAAAGGTCCTACGAAAACATATAGCAATAAACAAGGGTTCTCTGAAGCAGATAACACTTACATGCAAGCATTACATGACATTAGGTAACCTATGAGAAAGTAATCCACAAAGGGAAAATGACATACAAATAGATAAGTTATAGAACATGCAACATGTAAAATTATATAATAAAACACCATTGGAATCTATGAGATATCCTATAGAACCACTCTACCATGTTAAGGTCAAGCACACTGTCTTAAGCGTTAAGTCACGAGTGGGATAGTTCTGCTCATATTCCTTACTCACCTCAAAGCAGATACAATTGATTTACCCATCTACTCTCTTCAATCTCTTAAGAATTCTTATAGGTGTTCTGCTATTGGAACTTGGCTTCCTTCTAGGTCAATATAAATACTACACTTAAGATAGAAAAAAAAACCTCAATAGTTCATATTTTGGAGAAGGAGACCGAGGTCAACTTTACCTTTATTACTACTTTGTGTTACATCACACTCAATGTCTGGTGCCTTTTGAAAGTCATAATAGAAAATAAATAGTGAAGCTTGAACATACCATAAAACATGAACTCTAATAACATGTAAAGGTTAGGTACCTATAAAGCTATGTCATGATTCATAACGTCTTAGAGTTAGCCACTTTGGGCTTAACTAGATAGGTCTGGCCATACTAATATATTTCCTCTTTTTTTTTATAACAAGTGAGGGTGCTCCGACTCTTTTCCCATGTAAGATAGCAAATAAGAACAACTAGCATATAATCAATTTTTCCTCTCCCTTAACTGGACTATGACTACCGAATTACTGCAGACATATATTAAATGAATCATGTACCAACTCTATTCAATTTGATGGAAGTCTATACATGTGTATAATGCTCTACTTCTCTTTTGTACTAATGATGTGGATGAACTAGGCCCATGTATCTTCTATCTAGGTAACCTTTCTATTCACCTTTTTTTTCTTGTTGTTATCAAGACCAAATATCAAGACTTGAATCAATACTAAATTGACTTCTCTGTCTAACAAAGGTTCACAAGTTGTTCCCAGGTGTGCCATTATAACTCGTTAGGGTTGAAGAGTTGATACCATTTTCTTGCCTCATGCACTTAACAATCACTCTTTCATAATCACCTATCTCACTCTTCTATAGCATCCTCATATTACCCCTACTCCTATGTTTAGATAATTTGAAATATCCCATCTCTTTATAACTAGAAGCGCTACGTACATATTCGGCCCGTGTCATTCAAGCTTCATTCTCACATGCTTCATATCTAACAAGTACCGTTTAATCAAAACTAGTAGCTTCGTGTACTCTAATCCCACTATTTACAACCTAACTAATCACAAATTAGGTCTAACCAATCAATTTTCCTTTTGTTAACCTTACCCTTTAGTCACATACTAATTCTTTATAGCCAACACATAGATCATAATAGGAACTGCCATACATATATCATTTGCAGCAATTGGCACACTTATCCCTAAGTTTTACAACCATGAAAAGAATACAAATGTTATTTGTACTTATTCGGGGTTGTTGGCACATACCATATAAAAGCCAAATATTAACATACTCGGGATGATATATGGTGAGAATTTGGGCCTTGTCAGCCAATTAAGGTTATCTCTAGTAACACTATTGCACTGATACATCCACATATCAGATTGTGCCAGTGCCTTCTTCCAACTACAAGAAACTGGTTCAACAACATCAATTTCGAAAACATGTGTAATGCTGAAAATTCTATGTATATCACAGACTAAGAACAAGTGTCTTCTGTGGGAATAGATCATATAAGTATGGAGGAAATATAGAACTCAAGAGTTGGTTACATCCTCCTAAGAAGATGTTCCTGGAAACGGTACAGCTCATATATGTAACTAGGTAACGAATCATTTTTTAAGCATATACTATATCTTTCTCAATTGAACCAACGTGATATAAATGGTACAAATGCAACTTTAGATGCAAATAACATAAAAGCCTTTAGATACCTTGTGGAGTGAGATGGTCGAATAAAATGAGCTCAATCTAGTCTAAATTTTGGTAACTTAAGATCCTTTGTGTATGTTACATGTTGACATTTAGCTACCATTAACCTCAACAATAGTAAGCATAATATGAATAACATGATCAGGTACAAGTGGAAATTGACATCTTAACTTCGCTCTATCGCACGATTTGGATTATAAAGGAAGGTAATATTTCCTAACTATCCAAGCAGCCCCCTAATTATAAATGTGGCGCGCAACACATTCATAAGTAAGGCTCTACTAGACACGGCTTTGTAGACTCCCTAGGACGAACAGTTCTGATACAACTTTTGTCATACCCCAACTCAAGGTGAGGCGGACAAGTACCTTATGAACACATGCTTTACAAGTGACCTATGATGAGACAGTGAACTACTATGAAAATAGATTTACTAATGAGAAGCTACATATACAACACATGTCGACTAGCTGAAACAATACATGTGACAAGTAAAACTATGAATACATATGATAGCTTTACAATGTCTACAAAGCCTTGAATCAACCTGGAGCTCACCAACAACCACTGAGTATCATATACTTCTATTGGGGAGATCTACTAGCTGAGTATATGTACCTGCAGCTTGAAATGTAGCGTCCCCAATAAAGGACGTCAATACGAAAGAATGTACTGAATATGTAAGGCATAATACAACCATATGTAAAATAAGAGCTCAAGTGAAACCAAATACAAATAGATAAGGATTTGAGACCACCTTTGCTTATACTTGTGGAATCATGTATGTTACATTCTTTCCTTTACTTTTTGGTGTGTTATAATTTTTATAAGACATATGATACAAATGACCAGCTGATAAGTGGTAGAAGAGGATGACCCATGCTAGGCATTTTAACTCCTGGGATGTTGTCCTCATAATTCCACAAATTGGGATCGATCCATGCTAGGCTTTCGCCCCTGAGCTACCACCCTTCTATACCAATTAGGATTGGCCCATGCTAGGTTTTCGCCCCTGAGTTGCCACTCTTCTATACCAATTGGGATCGACCCATGCTAAGCATTTTCCCCTGGGATGCCACCCATAATTATACAGATTGCTTCACTTAGATTCTTTAATCTTTGAGATGGTTGTTTTGAGGTTCATAACTCTTTTGAGATTGTTCTTTTGATGATCATAAATCTTTTGAGATTGTTGTTTTGGTGGTCATAATCATTGTTGAGATTTGGAACTATGGACCAATAGTACAAGACATATGAATATGGACTTACGATAATACCAATGACATGAGAAGAAAATGTGACACCAACGGAATACTGAGGAGCTTATATGACTCAATAAGCATTTTGACATCTCAAATTGAAGCACATATCAAGCGAAGACATTTAACATTCAGCCAAGAGATTTGAACTCTATATGATAGTCAAATACTTACTAACTAATATCGAATACAAGGTGTACATGAACATGGAACCAAGGGGGACGTGGACAGATTAAACTTAAGGACGGATACATATTCCAAGTAAGTACATATAAAATGTACAATAGAACAAGTAGTGATCTTGTGAGGTAACATTATAGTGTAACACAATGAGAGTAATAACCAATAAAGAGAACATATGAACATGTGAAAAGATGGCGTATATGATGGAGTAGACAATTGAAGCAAGTTGGCAAGATATGGGCATATTGTATGTCAAACATAAAAACATACATACCATGTGTAATCTAGGATCATTTTGATTTATATAAGAGGAATAAGTGCCAAGGGTTAGCACTTTGACATGAAATAAGTTTAAACCTTGCATGCTGACACTTGATAGAGTTAGCACGTACATTTAGTAATAAACTCATATTAGAGTACTCACTTTAATGCTCTAGGGAGTAGGAATTGCAACTATGGGTGAGTCACTACCAAGGTCACTTAGAAAGCTTACTTTTTAATACAAGTGTTGGATTCATGCCAAAGAAATAGGAAATCGAATAGCCTTACATACCTTGATATACAATTCAAAAAGTATGACTTAAGCTCCTTCTCTTCAGATTACTAATCTTGCTGGACAAAACTACCATTTGCTAAGACTTGGATTCTTCAAGGTAAAGGTTGTCCTCCTCAACTTGTCTCAACTTATACCTTCCAATAGCTTGAACTACAGTCAAGAACCCTAATGGTATTTAATGGATGTTGTATGAAGCTAAGAGAGAGAAGAGAGAAAGCTCTAGAAATTAGATTTTTTGTCAAAGTAAAACTGGTTGGAAAAAGTTGATATCAATCCGTTTTAAAGGGACGTGCTTTGGCTGACTTTCTCACTCATTTTGGGCCATAATTTGTCAAGTAGGTGATCCACCTACTTGAACTTTTCACTTGGGCCTTTTTGGACTTAAGAATATTGGGCGTTGGCTGTCCATTTTCCCCTTATTCTTCTACTCAACTTGGGCCAAATTAATGCAAGTTGGTAGTAGTGTACTTGGCCCAATAACATGGTCAAAATAGTCTTAGTAGGTGATGCACCAACTTGGTCCTTTGGGCTGGTCAATAAGTCAAAGTAGGTGATGCACCTACTTGTCACCTACTAACTTAAGTGTCGTCAAGCAAGCACCTCAATATTTTATTCTATTTGTAGACTTGAATACCTTTAACTTAACTTAAAACTTATATACACTATGTCACTTTCACCTTATGATCTCAAGTTTAAATACTTCCATCGATTTCAACTTAATTGGGTCAAATTAAAATCTACGGACAATTCACTTTAAACCTATTATATTGTCCCTAGTTGCATAGGAAACCGAGTCCATAACTATACCACAAGGAAATTTATAAGCATCATATAAATAGAACTAGTACACGTAAAATACGGGGTGTTACACACTGCCTAGCTAAGGCTCATATCTATCAGACCCAAGTCTGTTATATCAGTCTACCAGGACCTATGCCGCTCAAAGTCACACCGGGATGGAAATAGTATAATCTATCGGCTCTGAACAATCGTGAGTCTATGGAATCACTAGTCTGAGTCTAAACTAAGGCCAAACATGCTCCAATAATAACTCATAAGTCAAAACCAGGCCAAACAAAGAAGCAAGGATGATCAAATATAACAATTCAAGTACCCGCAAACCCCGGAGTCAACCTAAATATGATTTTTTTATCAAAAAAGGTATGCTAATCTAGTTCCCCGCCCCAGTATTCATGAAAATCCATATACGATCACACATTGAGACTCAATCTAAAAGAAAGGGGAAGTTGTAGCCTACTTGTAGGCCGAGCACGCAGGCTACAAACTACTCCTCCAAAGCTTTTCCCTTCCGAACCGCCTCAGATAGCTGTCACACTGTCAAAAACAGAATCACAGCATCGTTACGGTTGTTTAGACACAAAATTCCCAAGAAATGGAGGCGGACTAATTTCAGGGTCAAAAACAGGGAAATTGGGATCCGCACCGAAAATTCCAAAATTAACCCCAAAAATAGCTTCTAAACAACTTCCCGAACTTGTGTTCCAAATTAGAACACAATTTGGGGCTCGGAACAGTCCCAACACAAACACGCAACGAAAAACCCAAAATTACACTAATAATGAACCACAATGGCAGCAGCTATTTACAAGAAATTACCATAAACGAGGGCCTATATTCTGAAACCAACCACACCATGACGACCCTCACAAAACGCCCCATAATCTAGGCTCTTGAATCACCAAATTTGGACCTAAAATGGCCAAGAAATCATCTTTCAAAATTTCCCAAAAAATAGAGCTCGAAAATGAGCTATGGCAGCAGCTAAAACATAATTCTTACCTCCAACGAAGCTTCAAATACGAATTCCAACCAGTCCAACACGTTCTACTCAAAATGCCACTGAGATATCAAGTCTCAAAAATTCCCAAAATCAAGCTAACAAATAGGGTCGTGGCAGCAGGTATTTCTCAAAATTTACCTCTAATGGTGACCCCAAATCAGTTTCCGAGCTCACCAACGCGTTCCTTGCGAAAAACCCCACAAGATGGACCTTTGAATCAGTAAAATCGGATTTGAAATGAGAGAGTTAGGAAGGTTTGAAATTGAGAAATGAAGCTGAAATTGCCTGCACCAGCTATATATATCAGTTGAAAAGCTAATTTTTTTATGGCAACTTTAAAATCTCCGACGGGGTGCTCGGGATTCTTTTCAGAAGTCGATAAAAATAAAATAGATATGCTACCCTACATAATTTGACATTTTGGACTCAACGGCGCAGTTGAAATTTCCATCAGAGGTCATCTCGATAAAAAGTGGGTCCCACTCTCAAAGGTCATTTTTAACCAAAATCCACCGAGGGGATCGGAATGAGTCCGGAAGCCTCGGGAGTCGAACGAAAGGTTGTTCTAGACCAAACTAGACATTTCGGGGCAAACCGCAGTGTCAGAATTTTCATTACGCTAAAAATGGTTTAAACTCGCATCAAAAGTCTCGGGACTCAGGTCAACCACGCTTCTAGCCTAATTTGTTCGTTTCGAAGCTGATGGAACTGTCAGAATTCCGTTCTGAGGCTGTTTTCTTGATGAACTGACTAAACGCCACTTCTCAAGCTTTAAGGCCTCTAAAACACGAAAAGCTGCACAAAATCTAAACGAACGACCAGGTGATCGAACAGTCAGTGTCAGCAAGTCATAAAAGACTTGGGGTCGCTATAGGAAAGCTCTAACCTAGGAAAAGAAGGAGGGTACACATAAATGACATGGAGGGTCATTACATTTTATGTCTTTTTCTTATTTTTATATTTTTCGCACGTTTACGAATTAAAATTTTTGGTACTTTTCGAAAAGTCACGAAAAATATGAAATTTTAATATTTTATTCATATATATATTCTAAGATGATTGGTGCGATTCAAGAATTTTTTGAGGTGTTTTTATGTCTTTTTCTTGATTTTTATATTTTTCGGACGTTGACGAATTACAATTTTTGATATTTTTCAGGCGGCCACGAAAAAATGTGAAATTTTGATATTTCATTCCTATCGATATTCTAAGGTGATTGGTGTGATTCGGAAATTTTTGGAGGTGTTTTTATGTATTTTTCTTGATTTTTTATTTTTCAGACGTTTACCAATTAAATTTTTTTTTATTTTCAGGCAGACACGAAAAAATAAGAAATTTTGATATTTTATTCGTATCGATACTCTAAGGTGACTAGTTCGATTTGGGATTTTTTGAGATGTTTTTATGTCTTTTATTTGATTATTATATTTTTCGAACATTTACGAATTAAAAAATTTTGATATTTTCGGACAGTCACGAAAAAATATGAAATTTTGATATTTTATTCGTATCGATATTCTAAGGTGACAAGCGCGATTCGGGAATTTTTTGAGGTATTTTAATGCCTTTCTCTTAATTTTTATATTTTTCGAACGTTTACAAACTAAAACTTTTGATATTTTTCAGGCAGTCACGAAAAAATGTGAAGTTTTAATATTTTATTTGTATCGATATTCTAAGGTGATTGGTGTGGTTCAGGAATTTTTTGAGGTGTTTTTATGTCTTTTTTTTATTTTTATAATTTTCGGACATTTACAAATTAATTTTTTTAATATTTTTTGGACAGTCACAAAAAAATATGAAATTTTGATGTTTTATTCGTATCGATATTCTAAGGTAACTAATGTGATTTGGGAATTTTTTGAGGTGTGTTTATGTCTTTTTCTTGATTTTTATATTTTTCAAACATTTACGAATCAAAATTTTTGTTATTTTTCAGGCAGTCACGAAAAAATGTGAAATTTTGATATGTTATTCGTATCAATATTCTAACGTGACGGCTGCGATTCGGGAATTTTTTGAGGTGTTTTATGTCTTTTTCTTGATTTTTATATTTTTGGAAGTTTACGAATTAAAATTTTTGATATTTTTTAGGCACTAACAAGAAAATGTGAAATTTTGATATTTTATTCGTGTCGATATACTAATGTGACATGTATGATTCGGGAATTTCTTGAGGTGATTTGATGTCTTTTCCTTGATTTTTTTAATTTTCGAACGTTTAGGAATTAGAGTTTTTGATATTTTTCTGGCAGTCACGAAAAAATGTGATATTTTGATATTCTATTCGTATCAATATTCTAAAGTGACTGGTTCGATTAGTGAATTTTTTGAGGTGTTTTTATGTCTTTTTCTTGATTTTTATATTTTTCGGATGTTGACAAATTACAATTTTTGATATTTTTCGGATGTTTACGAATTAAAATTTTTGATATTTTTTGGCCTGTCACGAAAAAATATGAAATTTTGATATTTTATTCATATCGATATTCTAAGGTAACTGATGCGATTCAAAAAAAATTGAGGTGTTTTATGTCTTTTTCTTGATTTTTATAATTTTCGAACATTTACGAATTAAAATTTTTGATATTTTTCGGTCAGTCACCAAAGAAAGTGAAATTTTGATATTTTATTCGGATAGATTTCCTAAGGTGACTAGTACGATTCGGGAATTTTTTAAGATATTTTTATATCTTTTTCTTGATTTTTATATTTTTTAGATGTTTAAGAATTTAAATTTTTTGATATTTTTCGGATAGTCACAAAAAAATGTAAAATTTTGAAATTTCATTTGTATCGATATTCTAGGTGACTGGTGCGATTTGGGAATTTTTGGAGGTGTTTTTATGTCTTTTTCTCTAATTTTATATTTTTCAACTATTTACCAATTAATTTTTTTTATATTTTTTGGGCAGTCACGAAAAAATAAGAAATTTTGATATTTTATTCCTATCGATATTCTAAGGTGACTAGTGCGATTCGGGATTTTTTGAGATGTTTTTTATTTCTTTTATTTCATTTTTATTATTTTCGGACAATTACGAATTAGAATTTTTTGATATTTTTTGGAAAGTCACGAAAAAATGTGAGATTTTGATATCTTATTCGTATCGATATTCTCAAGTGACAGGTGCGATTCGGGAATTTTTTGAAGTGTTTTTATGTCTTTCTCTTAATTTTTATATTTTTCTGACGTTTACAAATTAAAATTTTGGATATTTCTCGCGCAGTCACGAAAAATTGTGAAATTTTGATTCTTTATTTGAATCGATATTCTACGGTGACTTGTGCGATTAGGGAATTTTTTGAGATGTTTATATGTTTCTTTCTTGATTTTTATATTTTTCAGATGTTTTTGAATTAATTTTTTTTGATATTTTTCGTGAAGTCATGAAGAAATGTGAAATTTTGATATCTTATTCGTATCGATATTCTAAGGTAACTGGTGCGATTCAGGAATTTTTTGACGTGTTTTTATGTCTTTTGCTTTATTTTTATATTTTTCATACTTTTACGAACTAAAATTTTTAATATTTTTTTGGGCAGTCACGAATATATGTGAAATTTTGATATTTTATTCGTATCGATATTCTATGGTGACTGGTGAGATTCAAAATTTTTTGAGATGTTTTTATGTCTTTTTCTTGAATTATATATTTTTTGAACGTTTATAAATAAGAAAATTTGATATTTTTCGGGCAGTCACGAAAAAATGTGAAGTTTTGATATTTTATTCCTATCGATATTCTAAGGTTACTGGTGCGGTTCGTGTATTTTTTGAGGTATTTTTATGTCTTTTTCTTGATTTTTATAATTTTCGGACATTTACGAACTAAATTTTGTTATATTTTTTGCAATAACGAAAAAAATGTGAAATTTTGATATCCTATTCATATTGATATTCTAAAGTGACTGATGCGATTCGAGAATTTTTTTGATGTGTTTCTATATCTTTTTCTTTGTTTTAAATTTTATGGACGTTTACGAATCAAAAATTTTGATATTTTTCAGGTAGTTACGAAAAAATGTGAAATTTTGATATTTTATTCGTATCAATATACTAATGTGACTAGTGCGATTCAAGAATTTTTTGAGGTAATTTGATGTATTTTTCTTGATTTTTTAAATTTTCGGACATTTAGGAACTAAAGTTTTTGATATTTTTTGGACAATCACAAGACAATGTGAAAGTTTGATACTCCATTCGTATCGATATTCTAAGGTGACTGGTGCGATTAGTGAATTTTTGGAGGTGATTTTACGTCTTATTCTTGATTTTTATAATTTTTGGACATTGACGAATTAAAATTTTTGATATTTTTCGGCAATCACGAAAAAATGTGAAATTTTGTAATTTTATTCATATCGATATTCTTAGGTGACAGGTGCGATTCGGTAATTTTTTGAGGTGTTTTTATGTCGTTTTCTTGAAATGTATATTTTTCGGATGTTTACAAATTAAATTTTTAATGTATTTTGGACACTCACGAAAAAATGTTAAATTTTGATAAACTATTCGTATCGAAGTTCTAAGGTAACTGGTGAGATTCAAACAAAAATTGTGGTGTTTTATATCTTTTTCTTGATTTTTATAATTTTCGGACGTTTACGAATTAAAATTTTTAATATTTTTTGGTCAGTCACCAAAGAATGTAAAATTTTGATATTTTATTCGTATAGATTTTCTAAGGTGACTAGTGCGATTCAATAATTTTTTGAGGTATTTTTATATCTTTTCGGGTAGTCACGAAAAAATGTAAGATTTTGATATTTCATTCATATTGATATTCTAAAGTGACTGGTGCGATTCGGGAATTTTTTGATATTTTTTGGGATGTCACAAAAACTGTAAAATTTTGATATTTTATTTGTATCGATATAATAAGGTGACAGGTGCAATTCAGGAATTTTACGAGGTGTTTTTATGTATTTTTCTTGATTTTTATATTTTTCGGACGTTTACAAATTAAAATTTTTGATATTTTTTCAGGCACTCACGAAAAAATGTGAAATTTTGTAATTTTATTCGTATCGATATTCTAAGGTGATAGGTGTTATTCGGAAATTTTTTGAACTTTGTTTTTATGTATTTTTCTTGATATTTATGTTTTTCGGACGTTTATGGAATAAATTTTTTGATATTTTCAGTTAGCGACAAAAAAATGTGAAATTTTAATATTTTATTCGTATCAATATACTAAGTTGACAAATTAGATTCGGGAATTTTTAAGGTTATTTTATGTCTTTTTCTAGATTTTTATAATTTTTAGACTGTTACGAATTAAAAAATTTGATATTTTTCGAGAGGTTATGAAAAATTGTAAAATTTTTATATTTTATTTGTATCGATATACCAAGGTGACAGATTCGATTCGGGCATTTTTTGAGGTGAATTTATGCCTTTTTCTTGATTTTTATAATTTTTGGATGTTTACGAATCAAATTTTTTATTTTTTTCAGGCAGTCACGAAAAAATGTGAAATTTTGATATTTTATTTGTATCGATATTCTAAGGTGACGGCTGCAATACGGGAATTATTTTGAGGTGTTTTTATGTTTTTTCTTGATTTATATATTTTTCAGAAATTTACGAATTAAAATTTTTGATATTTTTCAGGCAATCAGGAAAAATTGTGAAATTTTGGTATTTTATTCGTATCAATATTCTAAGGTGATAGGTGCGACTCAAGAATTTTTTGAGCTGTGTTTTTATGTTTTTTTCTTAATTTTTATATTTATTAGAAGTTTACGAATTAAATTTTTTGATATGTTTCGGGTAGTTACGAAAAAATGTGAATTTTTTGATATTATTTCTGGATCGATATTCTGTGTTGATTGGTTCGATTCGTGAATTTTTTGAGGTATTTTTATGTTTTTTGCTATATTTTTATACTTTTTGGACGTTTACAAAAAAAAAAAATTTGGATATTTTTCGAGCAATCACGAAAAAATGTGAAATTTTGTTAGTTTATTCGCATCAATATGCTAAGATAACAGGTGCGATTCGGAAATTTTTTGAGGTGTTTTTATGTCTTTCTTGATTTCTATATTTTTCGGACGTTTACGAATAAATTTTTTTATATTTTTCTTGCAGTCACGAAAAATGTAAAATTTTGATATTTTATTCGTATCGATATTCTAAGGTGACGGCTGCCATTCGTGAATTTTTTGAGGTGTTGTATGTCTTTGTCTTGATTTTTATATTTTTTTGACGTTTACAAATTAAAAATTTTGATATTTTTCAGGTAGTCACTATAAAATATGAAATTTTGAGATTTATTCTTATCGATATACTAAGGTGACAAGTGCAATTCGAGAATTTTTTGAGGTGTTTTTATGTCTTTTTCTTGATTTTTATATTTTAAGGACTTTTACGAATAATTTTTTTTCATACTTTTTGTGTAGTCACGAAAAAATGTGAAATTTTGATATTTTATTCGAATAGATATTCTAAAGGTGATCAGTGCGATTTTAGAATTTTTTGAAGTGTTTTTATGTCTTTTTCTTGATTTTATATTTTTCGGACGTTTACAAAATAAAAAGTTTAATATTTTCAGGTAGCCACGAAAAAATGTGAAATTTTAATATTTTATTCGTATCGATATACTAAGGTGACAAGTGTGATTTGGGAATTTTTTAGGTGATTTTATGTCTTTCTCTAGAATTTTATAATTTTCAGACGGTTACGAATTAAAATTTTTGATCTTTTTCGAAAGGTTATGAAAAAATGTTAAATATTTATATTTTATTCGTATCGATATTCCAAGGTGACAGCTGCTATTTGGGATTTTTTTTAGATGATTTTAGAATTTTTCCTGATTTTTATAATTTTTGGACGTTTATGAATAAAAAGAATTATATTTTTTAGGAAGTCACAAATAAATGTGTTATTTTTGATATCTTATTCGTATTGATATTCTAAGGTGACTGCTGCGATTCGTGAATTTTTTTGAGGTGTTTTTATATCTTTTTCTTGATATTTATATTTTTCGAAAGTTTACGAATTAAAATTTTAGATATTTTTCTGGCAGTCATGAAAAAATGTGAAATTTTTATATTTTTTTCGTATCGATATTCTAAGGTGATAGGTGTGATTTGAAATTTTTTTGATGTATGTTTTTATGTCATTTTCTTAATTTTTATATTTTTCAGATGTTTATGAATTAAAATTTGTTATATATTTCGGGTAGTAACGAAAAAAACTGAAATTTTGATATGTTATTTGTATTGATATTCAATGTTGACAGGTTCGATTCTGGAATTGTTTGAGGTATTTTGATGTTTTTTGCTTGATTTTATATTTTTCAGACTTTTAACAATAAAAAAAATTGATATTTTTCGAGCATTCACGAAAAAATGTGAAATTTTGATATTTTATTCACTTCAATATTATAAGGTAACAAGGGTGATTCGGGAATTTTTTGAGTTGTTTTATGTTTTTTTCTTAATTTTTATATTTTTGGGATGTTAACCAATTAAATTTTTTGATATTTTTCGGGAACTCCCGAAAATATTTATTTTATTTGTATAGATATTCTAATGTTTATGGTGTGATTAGTAAATTTTTTGAGGCGTTTGAATGTTTGTCTTGATTTTTATTTATTTCGGACGTTTACGAATTAAAATTTTTGATATTTTTCTGGCAGTCACGAAAAAATTTGAAATTTTTATATTTTATTTGTATCGATATTCTAAGGTGACTGATACGATTCGGAATTTTTTTGAGGTGTTTTTATGTCATTTTCTTGATTTTTATATTTTTCAGACGTTTGCGAATCAAAATTTTTGATAATTTTCATGCAGTCACCAAAAAATGTGAAATTTTGATAGTTTATTCGTATGAAAATTCTAAGGTGACGGCTGCAATTCGGAAATTTTTGAGGTGTTTTATGTCTTTTTCTTGACTTTTATAATTTTCGGACGTTAAGGATTTGATATTTTTTGGTCAGCCACGAAAAAATGTAAAATTTTGATATTCTATTCGTATAGATATTCTAAGTTGACTAGTGCGATTCGAGAATTTTTTAGATGTTTAATATATTTTTATTTAGTTGATATATTTCAGATGTTTAAGAATTAAATTTTTTGATATTTTTCGGGCAGTCCCAAAAAAATGTGAAATTTTGATATTTTATTCGTATCGATACTCTAATGTGACGTGTGCGATTCGGGAATTTGTGTTGGCTTTTTTATGACTTTTTCCTGTTTTTGTATATTTTTTGGATATTTACGAATTAAAATTTTGGATATTTTTTGGGCAGTCACGAAAAAATGGGAAATTTTGATATTTTATTCGTATCGATATTCTAAGACAACTAGTGAGATTCAGGAATTTTTTAACGTGTTTTTATATCCTTTTCTTGAATTTTATATTTTTCAGACGTTTACGAATAAAAAATTTTGATATATTTTGGGCAATCACGAAAAAACGTGAAATTTTGATATTCCATTTGTATAGATATTCTAAGGTGACTGGTGTGATTCAATTTTTTTTAGGTCTTTTTCATTTCTTTTTCTAGATCTTTATATTTTTCGAACATTTAAGAATTAAATTTTTGATATTTTTCTGGCAATCACGAAAAAATGTAATATTTTGAGATTTTATTCGTATCGATGTACTAAGGTGACTGGTGCGATTCGAGAATTTTCTGAGGTGTTTTTATATCTTTTTTTTGTTTTGATATTTTTCGGGCAGTCACGAAAAAATGTGAAATTTTGATATTTTATTAGTATCGATATTCTTAGGTGACTGGTGCGATTTAGGAACTTTTAGAGGTGTTTTTACATCTTTTTCTTGATTTTTATATTTTTCGGATGTTTACGAATTAAAATTTTTGATATTTTTTGGGCAGTCACGAAAAATTTGAAATTTTTATACTTCATTCGTATTGATATTATAAGGTGGCATGTGCGAGCGGGTATTTTTTGAGATGTTTTTATGTCTATTTCTTGATTCTTATTTTTTTCGAATATTTACGAATTCAAATTTTTGATATTTTTCGGACAGATTCTAAAAAATGTGAAATTTTGATTTCTTATAAGTATCAAGATTCTAAGGTGATTGGTGTGATTCAGGATTTTTTTGAGGTGTTGTTATGTCGTTTTCTTGATTTTTATATTTTTCAGACGTTTTCAAATTACAATCATAGAAATTTTTCGGGCATTGACGAAAAAAATGTTAAATTTTGATATTTTTTTTCGTATCGATATTCTAAGATGACATGTGCGATTCATTTATTTTTTGAAGTGTTTTTATGTCTTTTTCTTGATTTTTATATTTTTTGGACGTTCATGAATTAAAATTTTTGATAATTTTGGGGCAGTCACGAAGAAATATGAAATTTTGATATTATGTTTGTATCGATTTTCTAAGATGATCAGTGCGATTCGGGAATTTTTTGAATTGTTTTTATGTCTTTTTGTAGATTTTATATTTTTCGAATGTTTACGAATTAAATTTTTTTATATTTTTCGAGCTGTCACGAAAAAATGTGATTTTATTCGTATCGATATTCTAAGGTGACTAGTGCGATTCAAGAATTTTTTGAGGTGTTTTTATGTCTCTTTCTTGATTTTAATTTTTTCGGACATTTACAAATTAAAATATTTGAAATTTTTCGGACAGTAACGAAAAAATGTGACATATTGGTATTCTATTTGTAACGGTATTCAAAGATGACTAGTACAATTCGGGAATTTTTTGAATTGTTTTTATGTCTTTTTCTTAATTTTTATTTTTTTCGGATGTTCTCGAATCTAAATTTTTTTGATATTTTTCGAGTTGTCACCCAAATATGTTAATTTTTGATATTTTATTTGTATCGATATTATAAGGTGATTGGTGCAATTCGAAAATTTTTTCGGTGTATTTATGTTTATATCTTGTTTTTTATATTTTTCGAACGTTTACGAATAAATTCTTTTGATATTTTTCAAGCATTCACTAAAAAATGTAAAATTTTGATATTCTATTCGTGTCGATATTCTAAGGTGACTATGCAATTCAGGAATTTTTGAGGTGTTTTTATCTGTTTCAAATGATTTTTATATTTTTCGGACGTTTACGAATTACATTTTTTGATATTTTTTGGACAGTCACGAAAAAATATGATTTTATTCGTATCGATATTCTAAGGTAACTGGTGCGATTCGAAAAGTTTTTGAGGTATTTTTATGTCTTTTTCTTGATTTTTATATTTTTCAAACGTTTACTAATTAAAATTTTTAATATTTTTCACGTGGTCATGAAAAAATGTGAAATTTTGATGTTTTATTTGTATCGATATTCTAAGGTGACAAGTGCGATTAGAAAATTATTTGAAATATTTTTATGTCTTTTTCTTGATTTTAATATTTTCAGACGTTTACAAATTAAAAAATTTCATATTTTTCAGGCAGTCACTAAAAAATGTGAAATTTTTATATTTTATTCGTATCGATATTTGAAGGTGACTGGTGCAATTCGGTAATTTTTTGAGGTGCTTTTGTGTCTCTTTCTTCATTTTTATATTTTTCAAACATTTTCGAATTAAATTTTTTGATAACTTTTTGAGCAGTCACGAAAAAACGTGAAATTCTGATATTTTATTTGTATCAATATTCTTAGGTTACTGGTGCAATTCCAGATTTTTTTAAGATGTTCTTATGTCCTTTTCCTGATTTTTATATTTTCGGACGTTTACAAATTAATATTTTGATATTTTTCGGGTAGTCACAAAAAAATGAAATTTTTTTATACTTTATTCGTATCGATATTCTAAGGTGACATGTTCGATTCGGATATTTTTTGTGGCGTTTTATGCCTTTCTTAATTTTTATATTTTTCGGACGTTTACGAATCAAAAGTTTTGATATATTTTGGGCTGTCACGAACAAATGTGATTTTATTTGTCTTGATATTCAAAGGTAACTAGTGCGATTCAGGAATTTTTTGAGGTGCTTTAATGTCTTTTTCTTGATTTTTATATTTTCGGACGTTTATTAATTAAATTTTTTGATATTTTTCAGGTAGTCATGAAAAAAATGTGAAATTTTTTATATTTCATTTGTATCGATATTCTAAGGTGATTGGTGTGATTCGGGAATTATTTGAGGTGTTTTTATCTCTTTTTCTTGATTTTTATATTTTTCGAACGTTACGAATTAAAAATTTTGATATTTTTCAGGCAGTCACGAAAAAATGTGAAATTTTCATATCTTATTTGCATCGATATTCTAAAGTGACTGGTGCGATTGGGTAATTTTTTGAGGTGTTTTTATGACTTCTTCTTGATTTTTATATTTTTGAATGTTTACGAATTAAACTTTTTGATATTTTTCAAGCAGTCACAAAAAAATGTGAAATTTTGATATTTTATTCGTATCGATATTCTTATGTGACTAGCGCCATTTGAGATTTTTTTATGGCTTTTTCTTGATTTTTATATTATTCGAAACTTTACGAATTAAAATTTTGATATTTTCCGAGCAATCACAAAAAAATGTGAAATTTTGATATTTTATTCGTATCGATATTCTAAGGTGACATGTGAGATTCGGGTATTTTTTGAGGCATTTTATGTCTTTCTTGATTTTTATATTTTTCGAACGTTTATGGATTAAAATTTTTGATATATTTTGGGGAATCACTAAAAAATGTGTAATTTTGATATGCAATTCGTATCGATATTTTAAGGTGACTAGTGCAATTCGCGAATTTTTTTAGGTGTTTTTGATTTATTTTATTTTATATTTTTCGAAGGTTTACAAATAATTTTTTTTAATATTTTTCGGGCAGTCACGAAAAAAAGTGAAATTTTTATATTTTATTTCTATTGATATTTTAAGGTGACAAATGCGATTCCGGAATTTCTTTGAGGTGTTTTTATGTCTTTTTCTTAATTTTTATATTTTTCGGACGTTTACGAATAAATTCTTTTGATAATTTTTGGTGCAGTCACGAAAAAATATGAAATTTTGATATTTTATTCGTATCATATTCTAAGGTAGATAGTGCGTATCAAAAAGATTTTTATATTTTTTTGACGTTTACGAATTAAAATTTTTGATAATTTTTGGCAGTTACTAAAAAATATGAAAGTCTGATATTTTATTCGATTCGATATTCTAAGGTGAATGGTGCTATTCAGGAATTTTTTGACTTGTTTTATGTCCTTTTCTTGATATTTATATTATTCGGATGTTTACGAATTAAATTTTTTAAATATTTTTACGCCTTTTTCTTGATTTCTATATTTTTTGAATTTTTGCAAATTAATACTTTTTACATTTTTCAGGCAGTCACGAAAAAATATGAAATTTTGATATCTTATTCGTATTGATGTTCTAAGGTGACTGGTGCGATTTGAGAATTTTTTGAGTTGTTTTTATAACTTTTTCTTGATTTTGATATTTTTCGGACAGGCGGGAAAAAATGTAAAATTTTGATAATTTATTTGTATCGATATTCTAAGGTTACTGGTGCGATTCAGGAACTCTTAAAGGTGTTTTTACGTCTTTTTCTTCCTTTTAATATATTTAGAACGTTTACGAATTAAAAGTTTTGATATTTTTTGTGCAGTCACGAAAAAATGTGAAATTTTGATATTTTATTCGTATCGATATTCTTATGTGACATTAGCGATGCAGGTATTTTTTTGAGGTGTTTTTATGTTTATTTCTTGGTTCTTATATTTTTCAGACGTCTACGAATTTAAATTTTTGATAATTTTCAGACAATTACGAAAAAATTTGTAAATTTTATATTCTATTCGTATCAATATTCTAAGGTGACTGTCGCGACTCTGGATTTTTTTGAGGTGGTTTTATGTCTTTTTCTTGATTCTTATATTTTTCAGACGTTTATGAATTAAAATTTTGGATATATTTTGGACAGTCACAAAAAAAATGTGAAATTTTGATATTTTTTCGTATCGATATTCTAAGGTGACTTGTGCCATTCCGTTATTTTTTGAAGTGTTTTTATGTCTTTCTGTTGATTTCTATATTTTTCGAATGATTACAAATTAAAATTTTGGATAATTATCGGACAGTCACAAAAAAATATGAAATTTTGATATTCCGTTCATATCGATATTCTAAGATGATTGGTGGGATTCGGGGATTTTTCGAGGTGTTTTTATGTTTTTTTCTAGATTTTTTATATTTTTCAAATGTTTACGAACTAAATTTTTTGATATTTTTCTGGCGGTCACGAAAAAATTTGAAATTTTGATATTTTAGTCGTGTGAATATTCTAAGGTGGTGCGATTCGTAAATTTTTTAAAGTTTTTTGATATCTTTTTTTTGATTTTAATATTTTTCGGACGTTTACGAAATAGTTTTTTATTAATATTTTTTGGGCAGTCACGAAAAAATGTGAAATTTTGATATTTTATTCGTATCGATATTCTAAGGTGAAATTAGAGATGTGGGTATTTTTTTGAGGTGTTTTTATGTCTATTTCTTGGTTCTTATAATTTTCAGACGTCTACGAATTACAATTTTTGATATTTTTCGGACAATTACGAAAAAAATTGAAAATTTTATATTCTATTCGTATCAATATTCTAAGGTGACTGTCGCGACTCAGGATTTTTTTGAGGTGTTTTAATGTCTTTTTATTGATTCTTATATTTTTCAGACGTTTACAAATTAAAATTTTGGATATATTTTGGGCAGTCACAAAAAAAATGTGAAATGTTGATATTTTTTCGTATCGATATTCTAAGTTGACATGTGCCATTCAGTTATTTTTTGAAGTGTTTTTATGTCTTTCTCTTGATTTCTATATTTTTTTGAATGATTACAAATTAAAATTTTGGATAATTATCGGGCAGTCACGAAAAAATATGAAATTTTGATATTCCGTTTATATTGATATTCTAAGATGATTGGTGGGATTCGGGGATTTTTCGAGGTGTTTTTATGTTTTTTTCTAGATTTTTTATATTTTTCAAATGTTTACGAATTAAATTTTTCGATATTTTTCTGGCAGTCACAAAAAAATTTTAAATTTTGATATTTTAGTCTTGTGAATATTCTAAGGTGGTGCGATTCGTAAATTTTTTGAAGTGTTTTGATATCTTTTTCTTGATTTTAATATTTTTCGGACGTTTACTAATTAATTTTTTTTATATTTTTCGGGCAGTCACGAAAAAATGTGAAATTTTGATATTTTATTCGTATCGATATTCTAAGGTGACATTAGCGATGCGGGTATTTTTTTTTGAGGTGTTTTTATGTGTATTTTTTGGTTCTTATATTTTTCAGACGCCTACGAATTAAAATTTTTGATATTTTTTGGATAATTAAGAAAAAATTTGTAAATTTTATATTCTATTCGTACCGATATTCTAAGGTGACTGTCGCGACTCAGGATCTTTTTGAGGTGCTTTTATGTTTTTTTCTTGATTTTTTTATTTTTCAGACGTTTACGAATTAAAATTTTGGATATATTTTAGGCATTCACAAAAGAAATGTGAAATTTTGATATTTTTTTCATATCAATCTAAGGTGACGTGCGATTCAGTTATTTTTTGAAGTGTTTTTATGTCTTTCTTTTGATTTCTATATTTTTCGAACGATTACCAATTAAAATTTTGGATAATTATCGGGCAGTCGAGAAAAAGTATGGAATTTTGATATTCTGTTCATATCGATATTCTAAGATGATTGGTGGGATTCGGGAATTTTTTGAGGTGTTTTTATATTTTTTTTTAGATTTTTTATATTTTTCAAAAGTTTACGAATTAAATTTTTTGATATTTTTCTGGCAGTCGCGAAAAAATTTGAAATTTTGATATTTTAGTTGTGTGAATATTCAAATGTGGAGCGGTTCGTAAATATTTTGAAGTGTTTTAATATCTTTTTCTTGTTTTTAATATTTTTCGAATGTTTACGAATTAATATTTTTTATATTTTTCGGGGAGTCACGAAAAAATGTGAAATTTTGATATTTTATTCGTATCGACATTCGAAGGTGACATATGTGATGCGGGTGTTTTTTCAGGTGTTTTTATGTCTTTTTCATATTTAATATTTTTTGAACATTTACGAATTAAATTTTTTGATATTTTTCAGGTAGTTACGAAAAAATGTGAAATTTTGATATTTTAATCGTATTGATATTTTAAGGTTACTGGTATGATTCGGGAATTTCTGGAGTCTTTTTGTTGATTTTTATATTTTTCAGACATTTACGAATTTAGAATTCTTGTTATTTTTTGTACATCCACGAAAAAATGTGAAATTTCATATTTTATTCGTATCGATAATCTAAGGTGACTCGTGTGATTCAGGATTTTTTGAGGTAATTTAATGTCTTTTTGTAGATTTTTATATTTATTGGATGTTTACGAATTAAAATTTATGATATTTTTCGGGCAGTTACGAAAAAATGTGAAATATTGATATTTTATTCGTATCGATATTCTAAGATGACTGGTGCGATTCGGAAATTTTTGGAGTTTTTTTCTTGATTCTTATATATTTTTGAACCTTTACGAATTAAGATTTTGGATATTTTTGGGTAGTCACGAAAAACTGTGAAATTTGATATCTTTTTCGTATCGATATTCTAAGGTGACTGGTGCGATTCAGGAATTTTTTGAGCTTTTTTTACGTCTTTTTCTTGATATTTATATTTATCTGACGTTTACAAATTAAATTTTTTTATATTTTTCAGACAATCACGAAAAATATTAAATTTTGATAATTTATTCGTATCGATATTTAAAGGTGACACGTGCAATTCAGGTATTTTTTGATGTGTTTTTATATCTTTTTCTTGATTCTTATATTTTTCGGACATTTAAAATTAAAACTTTTGATATTTTTCGGGGAGTTACGAAAAATATGAAATTTTGATATTTTATTCGTATCGATATTCTCAGCTGACTGGTGCAATTCCTGAATTTTTGAAGTCTTTTTCTTGATTTTTATATTTTTCAGACGTTAACGAATTAGATTTTTTGATATTTTTTGGGTAGTCACTAAAAAATGTGAAATTTTGATATTCTATTAGTTTCGATATTCTTAGATGACTGGTGCGATTCAAAAATTTTTTGTGGAATTTTTACCTCTTTTTCTTGATTTTTATATGTTTCAGATGTTTATGAATTAAATATTTGATATTTTCTGGGCGGTCATGAAATAATGTAAAATTTTGATATTTTCTTCGTATCGATATTCTAAAATGCCATTTGCGATTCAGGTATTTTTTTTAGGTCTTTTTATGTCATTTTATTGATTCTTATATTTTTCGAACTTTTACGAATTAAAATTTTTGTTATTTTTTTGGGCAGTTACGAAAAAATATAAAATTTTGATATTTTATTCATATCGGTATTTAAGGTGACTGGTGTAATTTTGAAATTTTAGGAGGTGTTTTTATGTCTTTTTCTTGATTTTCATATTTTTCGAAAGTTAACGAAATAAAATATTTGATATTTCTTTGGCAGTCACAAAAAAATGTGATATTTTCATATTTTATTTGTATCGATATTCTAAGGTGACTGGTGAGATTGAGAATTTTTTCAGGTATTTTTATGTCTTTATCTTGATTTTTATATTTTTCGTACGTTTACGAATTAAAATTTTTGATAAATTTTGGACAGTCACGAAAAAATATGAAATATTGATAGTTTATTCGTATCGATATTTGAAGGTGACAAGTGGGATACGGGAATGATTTTAGGTATTTTGATGTCTTTTTTCTTGATCTTTATATTTTTTGAACGTTTATGAAATAAATTTTTTAATATTATTGGGTAGTCACAAAAAAATATGAAATTTTAATATTTTATTCTTATCGATATTTCTTAGGTGACAGGTGCTATTCGGAAACTTTTGAAGATGTTTTTATGTTTTTTTCTTGATTTATAAATTTTCAGATCTTTACAATTTGATATTTTTGATATTTTTCTTGCTGTCATGTAAAAATGTGAAAAATCTATATTATATTCGCATCAATATTCTAAGGTGACTGGTGCGATTTGAGAATTTTTTGTGGTACATTTATGTCTTTTTCTTGATTTTTATATTTTTCGGAAGTTTACGAATTAAAATTTTTGATATTTTTTAGGCAGTCATGAAAAAATGGGTAATTTAGATATTTTATTTTTATCGAAATTCTAGGGTGATTTGTGCGATTCGGGAATTTATTGAGGTGTTTTTAAGTCTTTTTCTTTATTTTTATATTTTTCGAAAGTTTATCAATCAAAATTTTGTTATTTTTCGTGCTGTAACAAAAAAATGTTAAATATTGATATCTTATTCGTATATATATTCTATGGTGACTGGTAGGATTTGGAAATTTTTTGAAGTGTTTTTATGTCTTTTTCTTGATTTTAAATTTTTCGGACATTTACTAATTACAATTTTTTCATATTTTTTGAGCAGTCAAGAAAAAATGTGAAATTTTGATATCTTATTTGTATCGATATTGTAAGGTGACTGGTGTTATTCGGGAATTATTTTGAAGTATTTTCATTTCTTTTTCTTGAACTTTATATTTTTCGGACGTTTACAAATTAAAATTTTTGAAATTTTTTGAGCAGTCACGAAAAGATGTGAAATTTTTATATTTTATCATATCAAAATTCTAAGGTGACTGGTACGGTTCAAGAATTTTTTGAGGTGTTTTTTTTATCTTTTTCTTGATTCTCATATTTTTCAGACGTTTTCGAATTAAAATTTTTGATATTTGGACTCACGAAAAAAAGTGAATTTTTTATATTTTATACTTATAAATATTCTAAGTTGACGAGTGCGACTTGCGAATTTTTTGTGGTGTTTTTATATCTTTTTATTGATTTTAATATTTTTTGTACATTTACGAATTAAAATTTTGATATTTTTCGGGGAGTCACGAAAAATGTAAAATTTTGATATTTTATTTGTATCGATATCTAAGGTGACTAGTGCGATTCGGGAATTTTTTTAGGTGTTTTTATGTCTCTTTCATGATTTTTATATTTTTCAGACGTTTACGAATTAATATTTTTTATATTTTATTCGTATCAATTTTCTAAGGTGAGTGGTACATTCGGGAATTTTTTGAGTTGTTTTTATGTCTTTTTCTTGATTTTTATATTTTTTTTGACGTTTACGAATTAAAATTATTGATATTTTTTGGACAGTCACGAAAAAATATAAAATTTTGATATTTTATTCGTATCGATATTCTAAGGTGACTGGTGCGATTCGGGGATTTTTGAGGTGTTTTTATGTCTATTTCTTGATTTTTATATTTTTCGAACATTTACGAATTAAAAATTTTGATATATTTCAGGTATTCACGAAAAAATGTGAAATTTTGATAATTTACTCGTATCGATATTCTAAGGTAACTGGTGCGATTAGGGAATTTTCGAGGTGTTTATATATCTTTTTTTTATTTTTATACTTTTTCGGACGTTCACGATTTAATTTTTTTGATATTTTTCTACAAGTCACGAAAAAATGTGAAAGTTTAATACTTTATTCGTATCAATATTCTAAGGCGACTATTGCAGTTCGAGAATTAAAATTTTTGATTTTTTTTGGCCAGTCACACAAAAATGTGCAATTTTGATATTTTGAGGTGTTTTAATGTCTTTTTCTTGATTCTTATATTTTTCGGACGTTTACGAATTAAATTTATTGATATTTTTCAGGATGTCACAAATAAATGTGAAATTTTGATATTATTCGTATCGATATTTTAAGTTGACTTTTGCAATTCAGAAATTTGTTGATGTATTTTTATATTTATTTCTTGATTTTTATATTTTTCGGAGGTTTACAAATTAATTTTTTTGATATTTTTCAAGAAGTCACGTAAAAATATGAAATTTTGTTATTTTATTCGTATCGATATTATAAGGTGACTGGTGCGATTCAGAAAAATTTTCAGATGTTTTTATGTCTTTTTCTTGATTTTTATATTTTTTGGACTATACAGATTAAATTTTTTGATATTTTTAAGGTTGTCACGAAAAAATGTGATATTTTGATATTTATTCATATAGATATTCTAAGGTGACGGGTGCGATTTGGGAATTTTTTGAGGTGTTTTAATCTGTTTCTTTATTTTTATATTTTTCGGACGTTTACGAATTAAAAGTTTTGATATTTTTTAGGGTAGTCACAAAATAATATGAAAGTTTGATATTTTTCTAAGGTGACTGGTGCAATTTGAGATTTTTTTGAGGTACTTTTATGTCTTTTTCTTGATTTTTATATTTTTCAGATGTTTACCAATTAAATTTGTTGATATTTTTCAGGATGTCACGAATAAATGTGAAATTTTGGTATTTTATTCTTATCGATATTCTAAGGTGACTAGTGCGATTCAAAAAAAATTTGAGGTCTTTTTATGCTTTTTACTTGATTTTTTTATTTATCAGACATTTAAAAATTAAAAAATTTCATATTTTTCGTGTAGTCATGAAAAAATTTAAAATTTTGATATTTTATCCATATCAATATTATAAGGTGACTAGTGCAATTCAAAAAAAAATTGAGGTATTTTTATGTTTTTTTGTTGATTTTTATATTTTACAGACGTTTACGAATTAAAAATTTTGATATATTTCAGGCCGTCACAAAAAAATGTGAAATTTTGATATCTTATTTGTATTGATATTCTAAGGTGGCTGGTGTGATTCGGGAATTTTTTGATATGTTTTTTTCTTTTTCTTGATTCTTATATTTTTCGAATGTTTACGAATTCAAAAATTTGATATTTTTTGGACAGTCACCAAAAAATATGAAATTTTGATATTTTATTCGTATCGATATTCTATGGTGACTGGTGCGATTCGAGAATTTTTGGAGGTTTTTTTTATATCTTTTTCTTGGTCTAATTGTTTTAGGATGTTTACGAATTAAAATTTTTGATATTTTTCGAACAGTCACGAAAAAATTTGATATATTTATATTTTATTCGTATCGATATTCTAAGGTGACTGTTGCAATTTGAGAATTTTTGGAGGTGTTTTTATGTCATTTTTTTATTTTAATGTTTTTCAAATGTTTACTAATTAAAATTTTTGATATTTATGGGGAATTCACGAAAAAATGTGAAATTTTGATATCTCCTTTGCATCGATATTTTAAAGTGATTGGTGCAATTCGAGAATTAAAATTTCTAATATTTTTTGGGTTGTTACGAAAAAATGTGCAATTTTGATATTTTATTTTTATCGATATTCCAAGATGACAGGTACTATTCGGGGATTTTTTTGAGGTGTTTTAGTGTCTTTTTCTTGACCTTTATATTTTTCGAATGTTTACGAATTAAATATTTGGATATTTTTCAGGATGTCACAAATAAATGTGAAATTTTGATACTTTATTCGCATCGATATTCTAAGGTGAGTGGTGCGATTCAAAATTTTCTGAGGTGTTTTAATGCCTTTTTGTTGATTTTGATATTTTTTGGATGTTTACAAATTAAAATTTTTGATATTGTTCGGGAAGTCACGAAAAAATATGAGATTTTTATATTTTATTCGTATCAATATTATAAGGTGACTGGTGCGATTCAAAACAATTTTGAGGTATTTTTATGTCTTTTTGTTGATTTTTATATTTTTCAGACGTTTACGAATTAAAAATTTTGATATTTTTCAGGCTGTCACGAAAAAATGTGAAATTTTGATATCTTATTTGTATCGATATTCTAAGGTGACTAGTGCAACTCAGAAATTTTTTGAGGTATTTTTATGTCCTTTTGTTGATTTTTATATTCTTCAGACGTTTACGAATTAAAAATTTTGAAAATTTTCAGGTTGTCACAAAAAAAATGTGAGATTTTGATATCTTATTTGTATCGTTATTCTAAGGTGACTGGTGCGATTCGCACCAGTCAACCTTAGAGTATCGATACGAATAAAATATGAATTTTTAAATATTTTTCGTTACTGCCTGAAAAATATCAAAAAATTTAGTTCGTAAACGTCCGAAAAATATAAAAATCTAGAAAAAGACATAAAAACACCTAAAAATATTCCCCGAATCACACCTATTACCTTAGAATATCGATACGAATAGAATATAAATTTTTTTAAAAATTTCGTGACTACCCGAAGAATATCAAAAACTTTAATTCGTAAAAATCCGAAAAATATAAAAATCAAGAAAAAGACATAAAAACACTTCAACAAATTCCCGAATCGCACCAGTCACCTTAGAATATCGATACGAATGAAATATCAAAATTTCACATTTTTTCATGAATTCCCGAAAAATATCAAAAAATTTAATTCGTAAACGTCGAAAAATATAATAATCAAGAAAAAGATATAAAAACATCTCAAAAAATTCCCTAATCGCACCAATCACCTTAGAGTATCGTTACGTACAAATATCCAAATTTCACATATTTTTGTGACTATCGAATCATTTCAAAAATGTTAATTCTTAAACGTCCAAAAAATATAAAGATCAAGAAAAAGACTTCAAAACACCTCAAAAAAAATCTCAAATTACACCTGTCACCTTAGAATATCGAAACTAATAAGATATCAAAATTTCATATTTTTTGGTGACAGCCCAAAAAATATCAGAAATTTTAATTCGTAATTGTCTGTTACGTATAAAAATCAAGAAAAAAACATAAAACCACCTCAAAAAATTCCCGAATCGCACTTGTCACATTAAAATATCGATACTAATAAAATATCAAAATTTAACATTTTTCGTGACTACTCAAAAAATATCAATAATTTTAATTCGTAAATGTCCGAAAAATATAAAATAGAGAAAAAGTTATAAAAAAACACGTCAAAAAAATTCTCAAATTGAAACAATCACCTTAGAATATCGATACGAATGTAATATCAAATTTCTCATTTTTTAGTGACTGCCCAAAAAATATCAAAACTTTTAATTCATAAACGTCCGAAAAATATAAAGATCAAGAAAAAGGCATAAAAACACCTAAAAAAATTCACAAATCGATCATGTGACCTTATAATATCGATACGAATAAAATATCAAAATTTCACATTTTTTTCGTGACTGCTTGAAAAATATCAAAAAACTTAATTCGTAAACGTCCGAAAAATATAAAAATAAAGAAAGAGCCATAAAAACACCTCAAAAATTTTGTATCACACCAATCACCTTAGAATAACGATACGAATAAAATATCAAAATTTCATATATTTTCATGACTGCCTGGAAAATATCAAAAAATTTAATTCTTAAACGTCTGAAAAATATAAAAATCAAGAAAAATACAAAAAAACACCTTAAACAATTTCAGAATCGCACCAGTTGCCTTAGAATATTGATACTAATAAAATATCAAAATTTTACATTTTTTCGTGACTGCCCGGAAAATATTAAAAAAATTAATTTGTAAACGTAAAAAATATAAAAATCAAGAAAAAGGCATAAAAATACCTCCAAACATTCCTGAATCGCACCAGTCACCTTAGAATATCGATACGAATAAAATATAAAAATTTCACATTTTTTCGTGACTGCCTGAAAAATATCAAAATTGTTAATTCATAAACGTCCGATAAATATAAAAACAAGAAAAAGAGATTAAAACACCTCAAAAAAATCTTGAATCACACCAGTCACCTTAGAATATCGGTACGAATATAATATCAAAATTTCACATTTTTTGTGACAACCCGAAAAAAATAAAACTCAAGATAAAGAAATAAAAACACCTTAAAAAATTTCCGAATCGCACCAGTCACATTAGAGTATCGATATATAACACCCTGACTTTTCAAAACATCTAAATTAACTCGTATCTTCGTGGAAAGACAAGGAGGGTGAGTAATAAATTAAAAATGATGTGGTATGTCATATTTTAAGTGTTCACGGGTTGTATATCAAGTTTTGAACTTAAGTAAGTGGCAAAATAAAAGTTGGTGAAAGTTATCGTAAGTTCCTTTTTAAAGATTTCTCTAAAATTTGGGTCAAATGTCTTGGATGTTTTCTCCCAAGATATAAAGAGTTAGACGGCCTATCACCCATTAAATCGAAGGCCTACGAGTCTAGTTTGCAACGCACAAAACCCCGTATCAAACAAACATTAGAGTAAAACGTTATGAGGGTTTTACTAGGGACTGCTGGGGAAGAATCCGGGTCGGGTAAAAGATATGGTATGTCGGCTTATTTAACATTTTAAGCCATGAAAACATTTCATTTCAGTTCCAAACCAGAGAGAAAGCTTAAGAGGGGTTCCTATGGAGTTCTAGCATGATGAAGGTTAGTTTTTGACGATTTCTACCATTAAACATTGCCCTCGTGCCTAGAAATGTAATACCTACACGTGGCAATCGTTTTCCCTTCGATTAGTTGTGTTTGGAGCTGGTTTTTGAAGATATAAATTTGTAGTTATTGGTGTTTCTTCAAAGTTTACACTTGGTTAACTAAGGTAATCATCTCGGGACCCTTTTATGAATTTCTACGAACGTTTCGACAAGTTAGGGCAATATGGCAAATCTGCCGATTTAAGATTAATTATGAACTATTTATAGGTGCATACCAGCTGTGTATATATAGTGTTTGCGAAGCTTAGGACATAAGGAACAACTTTCATGAATGAACTACGGTCTTTCGAGCATTCATTGGAAAGGTATGTTAAGGTTATTCCCTACTTACAACATGTTTCCTTAAAGCTTAGAAGCAATGTAATTGGGTTGGTATCCTTGTTACACTTGTAGCCATTATTGTTGATTGTTGGCTGCTCGAGTTGATATAATCCTCCCTTATCGGGATTCTTATTCCGTTAATAGTGTCCCTATGTTGGACACGACTTAGAGGCTATTTGTATAGGTTGCTTATAACTAAATTACTCGCTTTTAGCGACTGAATTGTTATTGTTTCCCTTGGGGATATTGTGGTTAGCTGCAGGAATGTGATATATTCCTAGAAGGGCTATGTTCTGCCTACAAGGCTATATAGATGCCTAAAAGGTCTATGAGTTGCCTACAGGGCTATATTGACGCCTAGGAAGGCTATGTGCTTCCTATAAGGACGTGTTGTTGCCTAAGAGGGCTATGAGTTGTCTATAAGCTATGTTGATGCCTAAGAGAGCTATGTATTGCCTACGGGGTTATATTAATTCCTAGGAAGGCTATGTGACTGTTTGGACCTGCCGAGCTTATGGGGGCTTGGTTAGGTTGTTGTTTTATTATTTTTGATAAGTTTAGATTTAGGAGCAGGTCAGTACACTTATCTTATCCTTGATTTATTTATCAGATTATTCCAGTATATCAGGATACCTCCTCATAGTCTATTGCCTTTCATACTCTGTACATTATTTTGTACTGATGCCCATTGCCTTGGGGGTGCTGCATTCTTGCATGCAGGTCCTGACAGATGACCGAGTAGACCTCCTCAGCAGCAGGATTGACTTTTATCCGGTTGGCTAGCCCCTTTCCTCCGAAGCTGCCAGAGTTAGGAGGTTTGTTACCTTTTGTTGTATATATCTTTATGTGTAATGACCCTCCAGGTCATTTTTAAATTTAAGCATTCATTCCCTCGTTTAGAGCGTTCCTGTAGCGACCCCAAGTCATTTATGACTTGCTGGCACTGACTGTTCGGTCGCTTCGTCGTTCGTTTGGGTTTTAGGCCCGTTTCCCTGTTTTGGAGATTTTTATAACTTGAAAAGTTGACTTTGGTCAACCTTTTTGAAAGACGTGCTCAGATGAAAACTCTGACAGCTAGGTTAGCTTCGGAATATTGATTTTGGTCTAGAACGACCCTTTGTTCACTTCCCGAGGCTTTAGATGGCAGTTGTGGAATCTGGCTCAAAACGATACTGGGTGTGGGACCCACTTTTAATCGAAGCGATCTCCAATGGAAATTCCGCCTTCACCGTTGAGTCCGAAATATCATTTCCAATAAGATTCCATATATTGTTTGTGTTTTTCCGACTCTGAATGAGTCCGGAAAATCAAAATTTAAGTTTGAAGAGTTGTGGAATTCTAACGCGGTGATGACGTGGCAGAGCCACACGACGCCACGTGGCAGCGGATTAAATCTGGAAATTTCCAGATTTAGGGACGAATTTTCGTCCATTATTCTTTCTCATCTTCAAACATAGATTTCTCCTCTATTTTAAGCTCAAATTAGTTGATTCCAAAGGCTAATTTCAAGAGAATTTCATGGGGAATCTAGAGGGGAGGCTTCGTTCGAGGTAAGGAATCGAATTTAGCTACTGCCAGAGTGATTTTCGGAATGAATATTTTGTTGAAATTTGAAATGTTAGATCTTGATCATCTTAGGTCTGTTTTGAGTCATTCTTGAGGCTAACTTGTAGAGTTTTTCGCAAGGATAGTCGTGGTATAATCTGTTTAAGTTGGAAGGGTCTCGTTTTTCCAAAAATTGGTGATTAAGGGGCTGCCAATTTTAATTGTTGTGGCTGATTTGCTATGTTTTAGGCATCTGTTTGTGCTAAATTTTGGGGTATTAGTTTAGTAAGGTATTTGGGACGTTTCCACGGATTCGTTTTCTGGATTCCAATTGTGGGCCCCACAATCCCGCTTTAGACCCGATTTTGGGTCCGTCTCCGAAAAATATAATTTTAGTGTCAATATATTCGTAATGACGAGGTGATTAACCTTTTGTTAGTGGGGAAGCATTTGGAGACCGTTCGGAGGGGAAAAGCTCCGGTACCGTGAGTTGGAGCACGCGTGATCGGCTTTCAGGTAGGCTATGGCTTTCCCTCGTGAGATTGAGCATGTTTAGGCATTTGTTTATTGATTTGCTTGAGTATGGAGGGGTTCGGGTGTCGAGCATGCTAAATTTCTATA
>JAJOOH010007067.1:0-31322 GCA_029582605.1 Solanum gracilifrons | reverse complement strand
ATATATATATATATATATATATATATATATATATATATATCAATACCAACAACATTTACAAACGATTATGTATAAAAAAAAAATTATTCGTCTGATTAAAAATATTAAGATCCCTTAAAACATAGTTGTAAAATATTAATTTGTTAACCTAAAGTAAGTCAAATAATAATTGCTTTGCTTATAAAAACCGTTAGGCCTTTGAAAACCAAACACACAACTAAAATTAACGAATATATATATATAGCACCAATATATTTTCATTCAATTCCACACCCAACAAAAGAAAAAAAAATCTCATTCTATTTCTTCAATTTTTTGTTGTATAATCAAACATCATCACAATTTTGAAGAGGTAATTAATTACATTTTTTTTTTCAATTTCATGTTGTTGTTTTTGTCTTTCTATTGGTATGACAGAAATTGAAAATTTATAAAGTCATTAAAAAATATTGAATTTCAGACTAAAATTCCATTTGAAATATTTTCAACGAGCCAATTTCTGATGAATTTCATCGAAAAATTCGAATTCTTTTAGTAGTTTGTCATTGTGTGCTTAGATATACAAAAGTTTTTTTAAAATTTTTTTGCAGACATTAAGTTATTAGCTTATATAAGTTTCACAAGTTCATCTTCTTGTTTTTATTTTGATTCCATTTGATCATTTAGGTTCATTCACCTTTATAATTAGTATAAACCTGATTAAGACCTAGATAAAATATCGGTCATAAATTATCTGAAAACCACTTGATTAATTCAGATTCACGTTTGATTGACTCATTTATGGAGTTTTCACTTGATTAATTCAGAATTCACGTCTGTATGACTCATTTATAAAGGAAACACTCCTAACATAAAAAATTTCATTTCTACAAGCGGCTAGCTAGAACTCGAGAGCTCTGACTAATTAGAACATATAGATCTCCTACATCTCACCATAACCCTCGATGGTGATTTGTTACTAGATTATATTATCATATAGTTTTAGAGTATGATAAATTATAAATTGTCCAAATTTTTTTCCTTCTAATTTTTTTTTTTTATGGTGGATGAAGATGGGAGAAATGACAAGTTTTCAGTTGGGTATGGTGGGAGCATTGTTTTTATCAGTGGCATCATCAGTTTCCATTGTTATTTGCAATAAAGCCTTGATGAGTAATCTTGGTTTTCCTTTTGGTAATATTTCATTTTCATTTTTATTTAATAAAGCACTCTATTTATCATTTCGATTTCTCCTTTCATACCAGTAGTATTAACATTATCAGTTATCCCTATATAGCTTTTGGTTTTTCGATATCTAGTTATAATGTGTTGTTTTTTTGTGTTTAGATTACTGCACTATTTAGATGTTGTTACATGTTAAGTTGTCATGTCTTCTTTACTATCGTATATATTTTCCTTTTCAAAATTGCTATGAAAATACCTTAGTTGTGTCAAGGATACTGTAACGAAAACAATTTGTCTACCTCTTCAAAACAAAAATAAGATATGCATACACTTTATTTCGACTCTACATTGTCTCATTCACCAAATATTTTATTGTAGTAATATTTTTTTAATTAAAAAAAAAATTATCATAGTACTCACCAAACTTTCAATAAAATAACATCAAATATAAAACATATCTTAGTTGTTCCATACCTAAGAAATTAGTTGAAATCTCTAAAATGGGATAGTTGATGAATTTTAGTTTCAGTCCTTATAATATTTAGCTAAACACATATATTTAACCTTTAATCAACTGAAATATGTGTATTTGATCTCTTCATATAGGAAATATATGACATTTTGGAGTATTTTTAAAAATTATATCATCTTCAAATATGAATTAACAACGTCAATTTAACATAATACGTCGATAATTGATTGATTTAGAACTTACTAATTTGTTATTGGCAACAGAGCCTTGATGATTAATCTTGGTTTTCCCCTTTGGTGATATTTCATTTTCCTCTCACTTGCACTTCAAGCATTTGGTAGAAATTTTTTATCAATAAAAAAAATATGTATAATCCTATGATATATAAAACAAATATTAGTTGGCATACCTAAAAAGTTAGTTGTGTTATTTAAAATGGGATAATTGCACTTTTTGTTCCTCGGTTATCGATGAAATAATATTTAATTCAACATGTTTAGTTAATCAATCAACTAAAATGTGTGTTTTGAATCTCTTTGTGAAATCTAGAGTATTTTTAGAATTATAAAACATCTTTAGTTGAATGATTTAGAACTTAATAATTTGTTAAATTAGTGAGTTTGAGGGATGAAAAATGCACCCGATCTTGTCAACTAAGAGAATGCTAAATGTTATGTTGCTCGATCTTTTCAAGAATGACGATGGTGCATATCGGAATCCTACAAAAGTAGTACATCTTTTGAGGATTAGACACATGTATGCTGCTATTTTTGAAAAGTTCTAGCAACATAGTTTAATTTGTTAAATCAAAAATCACAAGAATCACCAATAGAATTTATCAATTTTTGAGGAACTAAAAATGCTAATATTCATACATATTCAATATCAGTTATTTATTTATTTTTCATTGATTAGTAATGTTTTTTTTTTGTTATTATTTTAGCCACAACATTAACAAGTTGGCATTTGATGGTCACTTATTGCACACTTCATGTGGCACTCAAATTCAATTTCTTTGAGAATAAGCCCATTGAAATGAAGACTGTCATGCTCTTTGGCATATTAAATGGTGTATCTATTGGCTTTCTCAACCTTAGCCTTGGATTTAATTCCATTGGCTTCTACCAGGTATAATATAATATAATACATCAACATCAAATTGTAGTTACTTTTATTTAAATGCATGAGCGAGTTAGGTCAAATTTGGACGAATCAATCCGAATAATCAAATCAATAAATGAGTCACCTCCAACTCCCATCATAAAGTTTGGCTAGGTTAAATAACCGGTCTCTTTTTTAAGTTATCATTTAGATAGTTTTGTGCTTATTTTTAAAAGTTGTTTGGACAACGTCAGATTTGAATCTAATATTTATTCATATATTGTTCAACCTTATAAAAAAAATATATTAAGATTGTTTTTAAATTTGACCAATACTAAAAAATAAGGTCCCTAACATTTCTATGTTGTGCAAATATAGTCCTTATCGAAAAAATTACCTTTCTAAGATGGCGTTTGACTCGGATTTAATATTTGCTCATAAATTGTTCAATTATACAAATGAAATAGTTGATTGTCGTTTAACTTTTGCAATAACTTAAAAAGTTTTATATCATTGATCAGATAGATATCTTTTCATAAGATTTTTCAATTTACTCAAAAAAAATATTTAACCGATGGTCCAAAAGTTTCATAAATAAGGCCTAACATTTCTTTGTATGATTATTATGTTGTGTTTGCAGATGACAAAGCTTGCAATTATACCTTTTACAGTATTAGTTGAAACCCTTTTCTTGAAAAAACAATTCAGGTAAATTAAATCCATTATTCTATATCTTAATTTCCACTAATAAAAAAATAAAAATTACTCTTTTTTGGTTCATTAATAATTATATTTTTTTACCTATTTGCAGCCAAAACATTAAGTTTGCCTTATTCATTCTACTTATTGGAGTTGGCATTGCTTCCATTACTGATCTTCAACTCAATTTTGTTGGAACAATTCTCTCCCTTCTGGCCATTGTTACAACTTGTGTTGGACAAATTGTATCCTTTTGATGATATATCTCTACTTGTCTCAAATATTTATCTGGATTTAATATATATATAATGACAGATGTTGATTCGGGATTTTTAGTATGAGTCTGGAATCATAACTTCTTTGTTTATTAGGTTCTGATTAGATTATTTATACGTATTAATAAAGTTTTTAGTATATGAGTTTTGGATCATAATTGTTTTATGCTTACTGAGTACTGAATAGCTTATCTGTGCATATTAAATAAAGCTATATATAATGGGTTGTAGCTCAGTTGGCGAGTTGGCTAAACCCTCACTCTAGTGATAGAGGTTCGAATCCATTTGTATCCTCCTCCCAAATAGAAAAATCAAAAGTTATTAGTCGAGTTTTGCAAAACTTGTAACTATAACGCTGGAATCTATCCTAGCTGATAGTGTAGCCAAAGGGGAGTCAAGTGTGCAAGGGGATTCATCTGAATCCCTTCGTCAAAGAGTTACATTGTACATAAAAGTGACAAAAATGTTATGTATATACTGTAAGTTATTTCGATCTGTCTTATTTTTCAGGTTACAAATCTCATGAATTTATATTATATAGTACAAATTTGCTTATTATAAGTAACATTTTTGCGTTTTTTTTTTCATAATTTGACCTTAACTCTCCAATTTAGCTTACAAACACAATTCAAAAGAGGCTCAACATCTCATCTACACAATTGTTATATCAATCAGCCCCATTTCAAGCAGCTATACTATTTGTTAGTGGGCCTGTGGTGGATCAATTCCTCACCAAACAAAGTGTTTTTGCCTACAAATATTCTCCTATTGTTGTGGTAAGAAAAAACTATTCACATTTTTTTACTCTTTTTTTAACAAAAAAAGTATTTTTTGGTTATACATTAGAATGATTTTTTTGGTTAGTTGTTGAAGATGAGTAGTTCAAATTTGAAATGCATGTCCAAACACAAGTTCAACGTTTAAATGACATTTTTCATATTCAATTTGAAATACTATTTTTTTTTTCATACCACTCAGTTCATGTCCAAATTTCTACTAGAACTATTTATACGAGCTTAGTCGAAACCTTTTGAAGCAGGCATGTATATACAATGTATAACAGGTGTATATCAAATACATTTAGTGTATATACACGTATTATATAGTGATTATACTAGCTAAATTTATTTGGGTTATTTTTTAAAAAAATGGGACACTTTGGATTGTTATATAGTGTAAAAATATTGAAATAACGCTTATTATCAGACCTATTAATCTAAATTTAAGATTCGCCTCGTTCGATAGATCTGAGATCATGACCAAGTATGCAATCATTTTTCTTTTCTCTTATTGCTGGATATCTCGTTCGTACACTAACTTTTTTGCATTTTGTGTTCTCAAATGTAGGGATTTATAGTGTTATCATGTTTGATTGCTGTATCAGTGAATTTCAGCACATTTTTAGTTATTGGAAAGACATCACCAGTTACATATCAAGTGTTAGGCCACCTTAAGACATGTTTGGTTCTTGGATTTGGGTATACATTATTACATGATCCATTCACTTCAAGAAACATTGTTGGAATTCTTGTGGCAATTATTGGAATGGGATTATATTCCTATTTTTGTGTCCATGAAACAAAAAGGAAACAAGTTGGAGACCACTCTTCCATGGCCCAAGTAAGTTTTTTTTCGTAGAAATAACGTTCACTGATCACTTTTCGACCTGATTTAAAAAATAGCCAATTTCATGTAGTGTTAAATTCCATAAATGAAACTCCATGACTATTCACGAGTTTCATCTGTGAAATTTGAAATTCCATGATAGTGACATTTTTTACAACAACATGGTTTACAATGAGTTTCATATGTGAAATTTGAAATTCCATGATAGTGGCTTTTTTTGCAACTACATGGGCTGCAAAGTGGCTATTTTGTAAATGTTACCTGATTTTCTCTACATTTCTTCTTCTCGCGACGGTTTGAAGGATATTTATACTTCGTGCAATAAATCATTGAACCTTGTTCATGCTAAAGTTACACTACACCTGGAAGTTTTAAATTTAATAGGTGAAACTTTGTGATAATGTCTGAGTCTCACTTGAAATAATTTGAAACTCCATGGTAGTGTCTGTTTTTTTAATTACGTGACCTGTAAAGTGACAAATTGTATAATTTGCCCGATTTCTCTCCATTTATCCTTCTTCTGGTGGTTTGAAGGATGTTGTACTTTGTGCAAAAAATAGTTGTACTTTGTGCAAAATATCGTTGTACCTTATTCGCTCTAAACTTACGTTTTTATTGTCATGTCAGGTTAAAGAGAAAGATACCACTGCACCGCTTCTAGCTGGGAAGAATGGACAAGTTAAAGAAAACAACTCCCTTGTTTAAACTCCCTTGTTTAAATTTTAGGGTTAAAATGAAGATGTTTTTCGAGATCAAGTAACTTTTTATTTTTAAATTCAGAGACATCATATTCCGCTAGATTGATGTAAATGATTTTTGATTCATAAAATACCCTACTCCTTTAATTTGTTCAAATATTTGGTCATTTGCTAGATTGTATTTTGTTACATCTTACATGTACACAAAAGTGATTACAAAAAATTCTTTGTTACACCACTTTCTCTAGATATGCGCCTATTGTCTTGAAATTTTACGTCATATCTAAGTGAAGTTCATGTATTTCTATTTAAAGGTAGTTAAAACGGTTGGACTTCAATCATTTTTGTTTGAATTTCAGTTATATATGATTGAAGTTCAATCGTTTTTTTTTATGACTTCAACCATTTTATTTGAACATCAGTCATGCTCATAAACATTTAAACATAAAATAACTGAAGTTATATATGTCTGAATTTCAACTATATGAAACTTCATACCCAAATTAAACTTTATCAAAATTAATTTCAAATTTTAATATCTAAAACTATACTGAAATAATTACAGATGCACAATTTATTTTTAAAATAACCATGAATAAATTAAATGACAACGTCAAAGTCGAAAATCTTCGAATCAATGATATTATCTCCGTGTTTGTTGCCAATTCCAAGTTCCAACCTAACAAGAAATGACTAATTCAAATTACGTTACCTAAATTTACAGAATAGTTTTTTATTTTGTAATTTATTTTTTACTTTAAAATTATATTTTATATAATATTATTTCAAATATTCTTTACAAAATAAACGGTTGACAGATTGAGTCAACTTTTCAGTTTCCAAAGCATTTAAATGGCTGCTGACGTTTAATAAAGAATACAACAAATTTGTCAGCTCGTAGATTCCTGACCAATTTTTGCTCACGAAAATATAATTTGTTCAATTTATTTAAATTTGGGTGAATTGTTTATTTATTAGTTTGCAAACCGGGAAATATTTTCTGTTTATAAATAATGGCATGTATGAGTCTTTTTTCAAACAGAAACAGCATAGATGACTTAAAATTTTAACGGATAATATGGATGAACCTTTTCTCAAAGTTCGATGACATATTTGTCTTTAGGCATAATACATAAACATGACTCTTAACTTGAATTCAGTGGACAACTATGACCTTCAATTTTGAGTGTGCACAAGGAGACAGTTAAACTTATATAAAATTAGCAAGTAGACACATATGTTCTACATGACATAATACACATAGGACACCACGTAGGACACAAAATTGTCATGTACGGCGTCATGTAGGACGAATGTGATACAAGTTTAAGAGCTACTTGTGTACACTCAAAGTTAAAAGGTCATAGTTATCAGTTGACGTCAAGTTAATGATCATGCTTATGTATTATGTCTTTGTCTTTATGAGCATTTGTAAAGTTATATTATTATCTTGTCATGTCAAATTTATTAGAAAAGTTATATATTTATTTTATAAATATTTTTTTATTGGTTAAATAAAAAATTGAACCGTTAAGAATAAAAATCGACAAAAGTTATCTTATTGATTTAACGTATTAAAAACTAAAAACCGATAAATCAAATTAATAATATATAAAATCAAATCAAATCAATCGATGCACACTTATAATTCAAATCAATTCAACGCGTTGATTTGACACTTATAATAATATATATATAATATATATATAACACTTTATTCCCTGTCATAAAGCAGTCCCAAACTAATAGTCATAAATAACGCTCTTTTAATTTCTTTCATTTTCAATGACTTGTATACTTAGTTGAACCACCAATTGACAAAATAAAATTGATGTATATAGTTATTTAGATTAAACAAAAATATATTGTATAAATAAATTGTAGATAAAGCATAAGCATTTGTTGATTAGACTTGAATTATAAAGTATCTATAATATTTGTTTTTTAATGATTTAGCACTTCAACATCGATAAAGACCTTACAATTACTTTCACTTTTTTTTGGGACATGGGCATATAATATAAGGGGTCGTTTAATAGAGTATATATGAATAGTATTTTTTATGTCTATTTTTATTTATTTATAATTGATTTAGTATATTTTTAAAAAATAATAAATAAAGGAGTAATTTTTTTATATCACTCTTATTAATTACAAGTCATTCAATTGTAAGGGTAAAGTAGACACAAAATGATAAATCATATTCATTAATTTTATAAAATTGGACAAATATTATTGGACATCCCAAAATAATATACGTAGTGGATAAGTGAGAATTAACGGAAGGAGTACTAAATAGATCGTATTAATAATATTAAAATTATTTCTTATCTAATATTTGGTATATCGTAATTAAGAAGATCACCAAGTCAATTTTTTATCTCTACTGAAACTCCATCAACATAGTTTCAAAACCGGTCCTTCTTAGATCATAAATAGTGATAGGTCTCTATATCAATATTCTAATGGTGAAACGAACCTAGTCGCATGCTATTGTAGCAAAATATGATTATAATGGTTGATGACCGATGCTCTTATGATATAAATAAAATTATGAGTGATAAAAGATGAAGGTGTGACAAAAATTGATGCTTGAGTAAGATGATTTTTGTAAGTTTTTTTTTTCTATGTTGTTGTCGAAATGAAGTGGTGTTGTATTTAGAGAATGAAGTGATTGACTTAGATTAATGATTAGATGGTAATTAAGAAAAATAAAATCAATCAATAAATTTAATTTGAATTTTCTCAACTACCATCCGTTTTCTTTAATTTAAATCAAACATCATCATACCAATTAATTCACTAAACTCTCAAAAATATCATTTACGATTATTCTCCAATCACCATCACCATCATCTTTATCACCAGGACCACCACAAAAAACACTTAAAAATTATTTCATTTAATCAATCTTTCTCATATTTTTCTTTAAAATATAATTTTATGTTCAAATTGAAAATATTTTTTATTTTAAAACGGAGAAAATAATAATCAATAACATGGTGCTTAGTGAAGAAAAAGCATCACTCAGAGGAAAAGTTGCAAAAGAAAAAGTGCTTTATAGAGTTGGAATTTACGTGATGGTCCCACCTACTTTGTTCAACAAATGAGTAGACATTTCGTTTATATTTGATCGTAAATTTTATTTAGACGTTTGAAGTAAGAACTTGTCTCGATAGAACATATGAATATCACTTATTTATTTTTTCTCTATTAGTTTAAGTTCTTACATAAGATATTTATTCATTTCAATATAATATAAAAGTAGATAAAGATATTAAATTTTAAATTTTACCACCCGTTATTATAAAAATACTTCAATACTTAAGTAGACAAATAGCAATTAGGACCAGAACTTTCTCTCAATTATATTTTAGACACTAGTATAACAATTATGTTATTATTCTTTTTGCTAATTAATTAGTACTCCATTTTTACAAATACAAAATTTTGCTTATTAGTAATGATGATTGCAAACTCAAAATTATATTTGCCAACTTTGAGCAAGTGGGATAATTAATAATTATAGTATATATAACTTTATTTTAGTTTTACCTAATATCCTCGACCAAGTATGGTACAGATTTAATTCAAATTTGATAGATATTTGAAAAAAAAAAACTTAAAATTCAAATTGAGAAATGATATTTAAAAGTTTGACTTCAAGTATGAAAATAAAGCTAAAAATTTTTAAGTGACTAGATTCTTTACAGAAACTCGTTAAAATTATTTATGAAATTTGAAATTCTGTATTTTAAATTTAATATAAATATAATGAAATCAACTTAATAAACAATTGTTTCAAGTAATAACTCCAAAACTTTGAATCCTAATGGAGCCTTTGGTGTTTTTCTCTTTATGGTGGCACTTTAGTAATTTAAAAATATATATATATAATTTATGACTTTTTCCACTAAAATTTTTAATTAAAGACTTGACCCAGTGAGTTTTGCATGGTCACCTTTACACCACTAGCTTTAATTAATTAATTAATTAATTTGGATGTTTTATATTTAAAAATAAATTAATTTTAAAATCTAACTTTAATTTAAATTGAATAACTTATAGTTATACAAATATTTAAGATTTGATTTAAATTATAATATTTTTTTTAAAAAAATTTGTGTCTAGTTAAATGATATCATCTAAATTGAGATCGATAAAAAAAAAATACAAAAAAGAGATATTTATCAATAAAGTATTCTTCTTTTGGTCTATATTTTATTTTAGTTTTGCAACAATTTTTTGAATAAACAATTTGGACTTGAGCAATGCATATCAGTTATTATTTTATTATATTTATATTCTTGAGTTAGTCTAAATAATTTGGACTTGAGTTGACAAATCCAACATATATTCCTTGAATACTAAACTTAACATTGCTTTATTTTATTTTATTTTGGGATCTCTTCTTTGAACAATCAATATAGGATTTCAATCCCACGTCTAGAGCAATATATGACTCAAGGTACCACAATTTGTTTGAGTTTTCAATCGTATTCATATTCAGGGTTTAAATTTAAAATTTTGAATTAAAAAAAAGAATTTTTATTCATTTAATTATATTCTTTGTTATTTTGTTAAAATACATGTCAAGCTTGCATTTTATGTATTATGTTTTAGTCTTGCTTGATCTGAAGACTTTGGACTTTAGAGTTTGTTTCTAAATCTTTAGTCCATCATTGACGAAGTTTCGTGTCTCGTAGATTAATACTATATAGTCTGTTGATAATATACACTATGGTATTCTTCTTGATTCTTACACAGAAGAAATATAAATTAATTGGATCAATAAATTTCAATACCATGTGAATAATAAAGAAAAAATTAGTGGAATAATAATATTCAGTATTATCTCACAAAATGAAATCTGAGAAGGGTTCTTTGCTCAAGAAACAATAGTTCAAAGAAATAAACAGACGAACAAAAATCAAAGGACAAGAAACTACAAAAAAGTAACACTACGACTATTCGTCTAGACGAACAACAAGACAATGCATTCCTCATAATCAACCATATTCTATCCTAATCCATATCCTTCACAACTTTTTATCTAAGAACATGTCCTCGATAAACTAAAATTGTATCCATTAATAGTTGACCTATTACACCTCTATATTGAATCATCCGTGTATCTCCTCGTCACATTATAATAATAATAAATATATTTTAAATTTGTGATTATTGTCATACACGATTTCCAATATATGTACTTACTTTAATTTTTAACTTTTTAGATTCTTTTAACTACCAATCTCACCTTTTTTGGAAGAAAAAAAAAAACCAAAAGGGTAAAATAGTCAAATAACATGTTTACATCATTTGCCAGCCAACTTTTGTCTCACGTATTCACAAAAAATACAGTTTCCATTTTTTTCTTCACCTTTTCTTCTTCTTCTTCACAGACAAAAATTGAAAAAACCAGAAAAAAAAAATCTCTATTTACTCACAGAAACGAAGTAACAGTTCATCTCTGATACCCCATTGAAGAGTTTTCTTTGGGGGTCAGAGTTTTTTTCTTTTTTTTTTCCCACTTTTTGAGTTCTGTTTCTGTAAAGGGTGTGTTTAAATTCAGAGGAATTTATTGTGTAACAACTGGAAAGTGAGAGGAAATTGGGTTTTTAGGGGAATTGGAGAGGTGGGTCATCGGTGTTTTTGAATGAAAATGGGTGTTTCACAGAATGATCATAGTAGGATGGAAGGGTGGTTATATCTAATTCGTTCAAATCGGTTTGGACTTCAATATTCACGAAAGCGGTACTTTATTCTTCAGGATCAGTATCTTAAGAGCTATAAATCTGTACCAGTTCCTGAAAATGAGGTATAATTATAATATGGGTGTTCATATATTTGAGTATTTTGTAAAATGGTGGTGTTGGATTAGTGAAATTGGTTAAACTATTTTGGTAAGTGATTGCTGGTAATTTGTGATTTGGGAATTGTTTGATGAAGAACAAAGTTCTGATCCATATTTGTAATTTGATTTTCCATTCCAAGTATACTAACGAGATTTTCAGTTTCTATGAGTTGCATGTTGTGGAAAATTGGAGGATATATTTCAGTTTAGTTGGAGCCTTGGAGCAACGGTAAAGTTGTCTATGTATGATAAGTCATGGGTTTGAGCAGTAGAAGCAGCCACTAATGCTTGTGTTAGGGTATACCGTCTACATCACACCCCACAGACTATGCCAAAACGGGATGCTTTGTGCACGGACTGCCCTTGTTGTCTGAACCCAAAAGATATAGTTTATTACTTTATTCGTTTTGATTCTCAAAGGATTTTCTTGA
Organism: Solanum gracilifrons; assembly: GCA_029582605.1. NCBI lineage: Eukaryota > Viridiplantae > Streptophyta > Magnoliopsida > Solanales > Solanaceae > Solanum > Solanum gracilifrons. Next base: position 18,999 of record JAJOOH010007067.1, on the reverse strand, counting down.
AGTTGGATGAGGTTTGTATAGTAAAGGATGTTTGCAAACTAACTCAAAACATCCTGATGCTAAGTTCTCATTGCCTCAGCACGAAATCTTGTAACTTAAGATTTTGGCCTCTAAATCCTGATTCCACATCCTTGCTTTCATTCAGATTTTGCATATGATCAGTGTTTAGAATTAGGGGTGAATTTTTAGGGGAGATTATGGGGCACGTGAACCCATGGACTTTTCGCAAAATAGATATTTTGTGGACAGATTTTCTAAAATTAGTATAATATTAACTGTTGGCACCCATGCTCCAAAATGGCTGTGCACTTGGTTGAAAATTAAGTTATTTACCAAGAAGAATAGGGATTAGTTCTCACTTAATGCATTTTTTCTCCTTTTTGTAGTAGTGCACCCATGTACTAGAAATCCTAAATTAGCCTCCGGTTGGAGTAACTTAGAATTTGGTTTCTTAAGTTTGATACACATTAAACATGCTAAAATTTTACTTTTTCAGCAAAGAAAGAGGATCTCAGAGAAACTTTTGCATTTTATGTTGATCTATGCTGATATTCATACTGTTGGTTCACACTCTTTCAAATACTTCCTCCTTGATTGCCAGCAAATCCTCATGTTGGATATTATTTGCTAAGTGATCACTTCACTTGATTAGTGAGGAATGACAAATTCCCACGGCCTATGAGCTGAAGGTACTCACATGCTAAGTTGCTCGGACTCGGGTGCGGGTATCCGATACGGAAGTCGGATTTGATCTAACTTTTAAGATTTGGGGGTATGGATCTAGGTATGGATACAGATGCAGGGATTCAACTAGAAATAATTCAAATATCTGAAAATAGAGTTAAATGTCTAAATTATGAAACATTATGTGGAAACTAACACGGTATTCCGAAGAGAAAATGTTGATAAAAAGGAGAATCCCAGAAGAAGAAATAAGGAAAAAGATTGACATAGAAATTTTCTATATACAAGATATTTCATTTTCTTCATTTTCACCTTAGCTTTTGTTTTGATTACATAAATCATATCATTGTATCTGTCCCTAATTTTTCCGTCGATTTGGTCAAAGTACCCAAAATCTGTTGTCCATACCCACACCCACGTTGTGTCGACACAAATGCGTCACCGAAAGTGAAGAGTCCGAGCAACTTAGCCCACATGTTTGGAGCCCAAATGTATGGTTACTATGGTTGATTTTCTAGAGAATAATCCTGGATTGCTTAATCCATGTGCTGAAGATACCTCGTCCTCACTACTTATCCGAAAAAAATATACCTAGGACTCAACTGTGCACATAGATCTTGATCAGTAAGTGTATCCCTTTACTAGTCATCAGTGTGCTCCTTGGGAGTTGAGTGTTTTGCACTTCACACGTTGATCAGCACCTGACTGCTTATTGATTGGGAGATATCTGGAAGTTTGTGTGAATTGGTTAAGTAATAAACTAATATTCAGTAATTTGTTGTGTTTCTGTAATTAGTTGTATTGTAAGTGGTAGGCTCTTATTCATGTGCGTTTATTTTGATATTAAAGGGTTTTGAGGTCCTTCAGTGGGAGTATGTCTGTTTATTAAGTTCTTCTGCCTTTCACTTCTTGGAATTACACGTTTGCCATATTCCCCGGACTCATTGCAATGTGTTGTGTGACTCTTTTGTTAGGATCCTATTAGAAGTGCAGTTGTTGATTCCTGCATTCGTGTCACAGACAATGGCAGAGAGAGCATTCAAAGAAAAGTATGATCTTAATCCCTGTTTCACTTCATGGCGGAGACGACGTTTGCTCTCACTATATCATTCTGATTAAATGCACTTGTTTCTTTACTGAGACTTTCTGCTGAAACTTGCTTCTTTAATTTTCCAGGTCTTTTTCATTTTCACACTTTATAACACCTCAAATCATAATGATCAGCTGAAGGTAGGAAATCATCCCCCTCCATTTAGTTTTTGGTTTTCTGGGCAACAGGTGAATAAATGAAATCTATGAACGACAGTTAGGAGCAAGCAGTCCTGAGGAAGCTGCAAGGTGGATCCAGGCAGTTCAGGAAGCAGCTTTAAAGGTACATACTGGTCAATATGAGCTGTTATATTGTTCCTCGTTGATAACTCACAATAATGAGTAAATTTAGGCAGACGTGATCAGAGGAAATGAAGTTGATTTTTCAAGCAGTGGTTCACAGCCTTTGAGGTACATATTAGTTGGTGCATTACCCTTTTACTTTGCTCAGGATATAACATATATGTAATTCGCTGCTTTTCATTTTATATGGTGGTGTTTGACCAAACACGAAGTTCAAGAAAGAAAGAAAGACTTTTGGCACATAAAAAAAGTACCTTAAGCATGCCATGACATATTTATGGCTATAAATCATTGGAATGTTTAAAGCTAAATAGTTTCTATAAATAGAAAGGTGCCAATTTTCTTGGAACAAACAACAAAAGGAAGAGTGTCATATCATGGAACATAGGAATATAAGTTACTTCAAGGGACAGTGTCGGTTTCTTTTCTCATTGTGCAAAATGGTTCCAATTAAGTATTACCTTTCTAAAAAATGTTTCCAATTAAGATCCATGACAAGACTTAATTGTCATTATTACAATTTTTTTCCGTTTTTGTTTTGCACGCAGGTTAAATTGTTCCAACAAGTCTTATCGTCTGAATTCGATTGATTGGACTGTCTGTTCATCCTCAGTTACAGATGCTATGACGTCTGATGTTGTTGCACCCTCACCTTGGACTATCTTTGGTTGTGAGAATGGTAGGTTTTGATTTTATAGTTGTGTTTTGAGACGGCTGAAATCACATTTGTAATTCCTACTTCGTAGACCTATTCACATCTGCTAGGAAATTTTGGAACTATTTAATGTGGATTGATGAAGTATATTCTGCAATTTAGTTTTCTTCTTGAGGGTCTCAGTTTATAGTTTCTTTTAACTATATGTTCAAGTCATGCTTTATTAGCCTTAATGTAATATTAGTTTTTGGCGAATAAAAACATGATTGGCTTTATATATGCATCCTTGAATGGTTCGTTTGTATTTGATATTATGTTGTTTCTTTGATAGTCAAGTGGTCTGTCTCCTCTCCATTCATAATTCTTTTTGCCAATTGTCTTGAATCGCTTGTGCATGCAGGTCTTAGGCTCTTTAAGGAAGCTAAAGATAGGGAATCTCTTGGAAAGGTAAGTGATGTCTCCAGCTCCTATGACAGTAAATATATGCATCTAATGCTGCTGAACTTGTTCTATGTTTTGCAGTGGGATGATCACCCCGCGATAATGGCTGTTGGCGTAGTCGATGGAACTTCTGAAGCCATTTTCCAGACACTCATGTCACTTGGTCCTTCTAGATCAGAGTAAGTTACGAAGTCCATGTCAGTTTGTCTATAATGAAGACTTCATTGCTACTAGTTTTTTTTACTTGTTGACAGAAATATAATTAAAACTTGACGAAAGCAATGTCAGAAAACATGTGGTTAAGAATATAGATACTTTTTTAGCCAGTAACCATGTCTTTCTGCACTTTGAATGGTTCTTCCCCATGGTTCTTAAGTCAGGATTCAATTTGAGCAGAAAAATGAATTGTTTTACATAGTTTGTTCATCCAGGATTCAACTTTAGAACTGTAATCTGAGTTTTGCGATCATACAAATTAAGAATTGCGCAATAGTGTTTGGGTAAAGTAAAAAGTGCGCTCATGTAAAATGCTTAAGAATGAATACCAAACTTCGGTATGATTCAAGTCATCTGAAAGCAATTTAATGACTGTCAAAATTTGAAATTTGTTGTTTGGATTGATACTAATATAAATTTAACACACAAGTAAACAAGAAAGTGAATCAAGAAATAGATGTTTTCTGCTTCACCTTAACTGGTATAGAAGTCACAAGCACAGTAGATGTTATTCACACTTCAAATTGTCTGGAGAAATCGTTGCTTAAATTCATGTTGAAGAAAGCAGTACTCTTTGAATTGAGATTGGAGATTGAAATAGATAGTTATGAAGAGAGAAGAATCAAAAAAAGTTGGTGGTTCTTCTTAACTTTCTAAGGATAAAAGCCCAAATAACATGTTCAAGGTTAAACAACAAAGAAGATATTGAAGTTGAGCAATTCCTGAAATGGAATTTAATCACATCAATTAAGCAATGATATTTCATTGTCAGTTTGTTAGCTGGTTATCTGCGATAATTTCTTCTTTGAAAATAGAAGTGGATTGGGAATTGAATACTGCTCTTCTTCTTTTTTCCTTTTTGGGGGTCTCTTTTTTTTTGGGTGGGGGTGGGGTTGTAATGACTGCTGAAAAGGGTGCAGTTGAAAGACGTAGAGCAGGGGCTGTGCTTGTTTGACTAGGATATCTTGCTTTATGAACGTGAAATACTTAAAAATTAATTGGTTCATGAACAGTCATTTTTTGAAGCCTTGAAGTGAACATGCTTCCTTGTATAAGCAATACTAGTGAAACATCTCTATCCTATCATGTATATAACTACACTTCTTTAGAATATCTAATGGTGTACCTCGTTATTCTCCGGGAAAGGGAAGTACTTCCCTTCCCTTTTTGATATTTATGAAATGGAGCAGCTGTTCTTTTCAGTGACTAGTTTATGGATACCTGTGTCTCATGCAAGAGTGTTAGGATTATTTTGGTAAAAATGCCGAAGTTGTCTGTCATTTTTTTTGTATCTTGGATGTTCCTTTAGTAGCTTTAAAACCATGGCTTTCTTTTTAAACCTGTCACATTTTCTCTCTACTTCAGCCAATTTTGTTGTAATCCATTAAGTTTCCTTAACTATGATCCACATGGTTGAATAGCTAATTCGTAGGAGTGTTAACAATTAAAACTAATTATACGATAAGTAAGAAATAAAAGGTAAAAGATCATGCACGAGAGATCTGTATGTATTTTAGTATATAATATTTTTTTCTATAACCATTTTTTTTTTTGTGACTCTATCTTACTTTTAAGAAATTGAATAAAGGAAGATAGTAAAAGATAAGATAATTTCAATTACCTGAAAGATCCATCTTAGCCGACTCTACACATAGAACAAATATATGAATTATTCTTTTCAAATTAATTTTTGGCCTACTCGGTATATGAATCTTTCTTTTTCTTGTAGTTTCTCCCCCCCTTTCCACTTTGTTTGTTTTATATTTCCTCGTTAGTCCCCACATTATGTCTATAGTTTGCATTTAATCTTCTCCTAATTTTATGGAAAATCCCTTAATTCAAATACTTAAATGAAAAAAGGGAGAGAGATAGAATGAAAAAAACCTCTTTCACATGCATTTCCTTTCCTTTCCATTTTATGCTAAGAGATTGAAGTATTAGGAAAAGGGATTTAGTTTCGGAATTATGAACTTGATTACTAAGCCGCCACATATAAGTTAGGTAAACCACGAAAGTCCCCCTTTTCTTTTACCTTCAACTTTTTTTTTGATAACTGAGATGTCCGGGCCAACTTGCGCGCACCTTGACTAATTCCACAGGATACCTTCTACCTCCCACCAGGTCTACCAAGGCTAGAACAGGAAGAAATCACCTAGTGTTTTGTCTTTGCTGGATTTGAACTTGAGACCTCATGGTGCTCAACCTACTTCATTGGCCACTAGGACAAAGCCTTGGGTGCAAAAGAACTCATGGCATTAAATTAATTCTATTTGCTTTTTCATGGATTCAATCACGTGCTGATGCTTATATAATGGGCTTGTGTTAGATCAGGGCCTCAAACGCAAAGTAAGGTGTTAACCATGAGACCTTGAAGTAGTGTTATCGTGTATGACCAGTAGACTGGACATATTCTTTAAATATTAAATATCAGAGAAATATAATAATCGTTGTATGAGTTTCTGCATGGGCACCTTAAATTATAAAGCTTTCCATTGTGCCCACTACTTACTATAGATCATATAAGCTTAGAGGTTAAGTAGATTGCACAACATATCCTATCCCAAAAAGAACATCTTATAGCCTGCTTACATGGCCTCTGTGTAGAGAACTTCACTAGAAATAGCCTTATAAAATTTATCATCTGCAAGTTCTTTAAACTGCAGTGATATACTTCTCATCTTGTTGATTCCTCTTATATTGGGAGTAAAAAGATATTGTACTTCCTTTGCAGATGGGATTTCTGTTATTACAAGGGCAGTGTGATTGAACATCTTGATGGTCACACTGATATAGTTCATAAGCTTCTAAATCAGGACTGGCTACCTTGGTATGTATGGTTCATATTTCAACTCTGGAAAAGTTTGTTGTTCCTGTGCTAGAGTTATAATTGACATAAGACTTTGCAGGGGTATGACAAGAAGAGATCTTCTTTTGCAGCGTTATTGGAGAAGGGAGGATGATGGGACTTACGGTACCAACTCTTTTGAGGATTGGTCTATAGCTACTTCTTAGGAAGCTTGATCCACCATAACCAATTGTTTCTTTCTTGCAGTTATTCTGTACCATTCAGTGTTTCACCAGAAGTGTGCACCTCAAAAGGGCTACGTTCGTGCCTGCCTTAAAAGTAATGTACGCCTGCAAAATAGAGTTATTATATGCACATGGTTTATTGTTATCACTGTTATGAACCAGATGTTTATTTGGATCAGGAATGAGCTGCAAATTAGAAATTACTTATGTGCTTAGATGCCAGACTTTCTAGTATATTATGCATGTCGAGGAGTTGACATAGATTTGTCGTTACACTGAACCAGCCATATGCTTTACTACCATTTTATTCCCAAGACTTCTGTAACAGCTCTGCATGTTTTGGATATTCTTAACCTTTCAATTGGGACTCATACAAATTGACATTTAATCCTTGCAGGTGGAGGATATGTTATATCACCTGTGAATCAAGGGAAGGGGTCAGTAGTCAAGCATATGCTTGCTATTGACTGGAAATTCTGGAAATCATATGTACGAACATCTGCAGCCAGATCTATAACAATACGCATGCTAGGGAGACTCGCTGGTGTGCTTTCTATGTGATTTCTATTTCTGTCAAATTCATTAGTTGATTCGTCCCAACTTTGCATTTTAGGACAATTTACTGGACGCAATTAGACTATTTTCCACTACTGTTGCAGCTTTGCGGGAACTTTTCAGTGCAAAAATAGGAGATTACTTGCCCTCTGATGTCTCAGGGGAGCTGGTCAAAAGCAAAAGATTGTGTCAAGTTGAAGAGGAAATTAAGCTTGAAGTGCAAACCCAGTTAGAAAATGGAAAGAATGTGGCAGATCTGGAGGAAGAAGCAGTTAAAACACCTTCAAGCTTGTTGGGTTTAAATGACGCCTCAGATGAGTTCTTTGATGTTTCTGAGCCACTGGATTATGACCAATCAGAAAATGGCTGGTCTTCTGATTTTGGCCCAGAGACATACTCTCAGGTATTACCTGTTTAAACCATAAGCTTAGGGAAATACCCCATAAACAGGTAGCATCCTACAAAATCAGGAGTCTGCACGAGGCATGACTTCCATTGTGAAATCATGTTTGTCAATTGCCTTTTAATATTGAATGAATACACTTTGGTTCAAGTGATTCTCTACCTAACTTAAGCTTCATGTTTGTATCTGTGTTCTAACAATAAGAGTCTTTAACCTGGTCTGGGGTATATAGACTGAACTAAGGATATACGAAATATCTCAGGAAGGTCCAGATCTTAGTTCCCAATAATGTTAATACATCTTCATTTTTTCAACACACCCAAAATAATTATATTTTCTACCGTACTCCCTCCATCGGATTTTATGTGACTGTTTGACCAAACAGAGTTTAAGAAAGAAACACAAAATTTTGAAACTTGTGGTCTGAAACAGGCTATAGACATTTATGTGGCTATAGCCTTGTTTTGCAGATCTTTACTTTATCTTCTTCCTATTACCTCATTTGTGTGCTGGTTTTTGACTATACAGGATGCACGTCATCCCAAATTGTCAACTGCTGCAGTTTTCGTGAGGAGACTGCATGATCTTGCAGGCATGTTTGATGTTTGTTGCTATATGCAAAACTTGATTAAAATTTGCATGTTAAAGTTCCAAGGACATAACATTTCTCTTAATGCTGCAGTTCAGAAGAAGGGTTATGTAGATCTGCATGAGATGGCAAAGGAAGATGCATCATTTTGCCACTACGGATCCACTCTTCCAAAAGATTCAACTTGTAATTTGCCTTGCAGTTGGACTGAAACAGATCCTTCTACTTTTCTTATTCGTGGAGAGACCTACCTAGATGATCGTAAGAAGGTGAAGTCTCGTTGTTGATTCAGCTTTCATGCTTAGCTTATTATAAACATCTCCGGGTTCAATATTTGTGGTGTCTCATTATAGATATATCTTGGAATTTTGGAATGGTTCCCATTGTTTTATTGACATCTACTGTTTAGTTTTCGTGCTGACTAAAGATTAAGGTCTGAGAGTTACCTTCTAATCATTACATGGTAACATCATGCAGAGCATGCTATACCACAAGTCACAACCAAAAGTTAGTCTATCTGTATCAAAGAAAACACCATACTTGTAATTATTTTCATGTTTTTGAAACATGTTCAAATTGGCCTAACGGTAAAGAAACTCTAGGTAGAGATCTTGAAAATCCTGCATGCTTCTTGGCTAGATGTCTGCTATGCTGGAGAGCATGTGGGATTCCTGATGTTCTTGTCTTATTAATGTCAAAAAATTGATAAGTATGCTACTGTATTCAGAATCTTGATACTTTCTTGTGATATCATGCCGTTTAATCATTATGTCTCTCCTATGCAGATCAAGGCTAAAGGTACCTTGATGCAAATGGTGGGTGCGGATTGGTTGAAGTCTGACAAACGAGAAGATGATCTTGGTGGTCGACCTGGAGGAATTGTTCAGGTTTCTTCTTTTATTCAATGAAAATACAGTGATCATATTCTTTAATCCCTATGAGCCTCCTGCTCACTATCTTTTCTCTGCAGAAATATGCAGCAAAGGGTGGTCCGGAATTCTTCTTCATTGTGAACATACAGGTATGCAATCTCTTGTTCACTTCATATACTTTGATTTCCTATTAAGCTGCTACCCAAATGCTTCATTTTGATGGTTTGTCACTTGTATTCAGGTCCCAGGTTTAACAACATACACTCTCGCTCTCTACTATATGATGGATACCCCTTTAGAGGATTCACCTTTGCTGGAGAGTTTTGTCAAAGGGGATGATGCTTATAGAAACTCAAGGTTCAAGCTCATACCATACATATCCAAGGTTTGGTTTTGCTAATTGGAAGTGGACAAAATTACTTTCCATATAAGGATTTATCATTTTATTTCTGTGAGTTGCTTAGTCCATTTAGCAAAAAGTTATGGCACATCAGCATTCATGTAGCATGTGACTGGTCCATAGCATTGTACTTCTCTTCTGTTCCTTCTCACGTATGTAGCATATAGTAGGTAGTGTGCTCATGTTTTAGCAAAAGCTAAATGTCTTATTTGGGTTTTTTAGCAGATGAGTTTTCAGAAAGATGTTAAAAGGCAACCAACATTATGTTATCCACAGCTTAGTCCTTGTTCTAAGAAAATGATTGGCAACTTTGAAAGAAACAGAAACCCATTTAAATGGGCTCTTATTTATATGGGAACTCCTTAAGCAAGCAAATTTAATACCACCTCTATTCCACTAAAAAGCTACACTTACAGTTTCTCAAGGGCTCAAATTGAACAAATCTACGACTAGATCCCCAATTGATAAATTTGTTTTCTGCAAATGTGACTATACCTAGAAACAACAGTAATGATATTAACAACAGTAAGTCTTTCAATTTCAAGGGTAAATTTATATCATGGCCAAAGAAATTCTTTTTGAGCCTAGAGAAATGCAGAAAGGTTGTCTAGGAAGACACAAGGATGCTGCATGCTTAGGTTATTATTCAGAAACCCATGTATCTTTAGAGTCTTGCTTTCCATGCAGAAGATTGTAACGTGTTATGGTAGTTATTCGCATTTTGGTTTTCCGGTGTTCTTTTGTTAGCATTTCTGTTGGTAATTTGAACGTGTTTCATCCATTTCTGTCTCAGCTGTTGGGATACTTAGAAATATTTGATCAATTAAAGTACTGTGGGTATTTAATTGAGCATTTACTTTTCAGGGATCATGGATAGTCAAACAGAGTGTTGGGAAGAAAGCTTGTCTTATTGGTCAAGCGCTAGAAATTAATTATTTTCGTGGAAAGAACTACATAGAGGTAAAGTACAAGAGTATTTTGGCACTAAATGATGCATAGTGTTGTTCTAATTTTAGTAACTGATGCTCACTGCAGTTAAACATTCAACAGTTTAAGGATTTCTGAAAATTACCACTGTGGTAAATGTTGAATAGTTTGTCTTTTGGAAAAAAATAGTACACTATATCTTGTTAACAATCTTGAGAAGTATAAGTGGAACCCGAATCGAATATTGACATAAATCACTATGTGAACCTGAAGAGTGATGTTGTAATTTCAGCTTGGTATCGATATTGGCTCATCTACTGTGGCAAGGGGTGTTGTCAGCCTTGTTGTTGGTTACCTAAACAATCTAGTCATTGAGATGGCCTTTCTTGTCCAGGTAAAATTCCATATCCTTATTCTCCATCTAGACAAACAGTTTAACTCGCAATCTGTGTTCTACCAATTTGCAAGTTTGTGATGATCATTTTGTCGATATGAATTTTACTAAAGCACAGTGACTATCTTTCTCCACAGGCCAACACGCCCGAAGAACTCCCTGAATATCTTCTAGGTACCTGCCGTCTTAACCATCTGGACGTTACTAAAGCCGTACAAGTGAAACCTTGATCTTTGTATAATCTCAGTTGATTTTCTAAACATTTAAGTGTATTTTAGGTTAGTCCATATGCTTACAGGAAGTTAGGGTTATTCATTTGCACAGGAAACATGAATGTCACCAACATTAAACTGCAAAAACTTTTGTAAAGTGACTAGTGGATGTCCAATTCTTTGATTCAATCGAAAGCCACACCAGCGGAGTGCTGCATTTATTGTTAATTGTATAGTCCACAAAACAATACCTTGGCGTAACTGGTAAAATTGCTGCCATAGTAGACCCTTGTGGTCTGGTCCTTCCCTGGACCCTGTGCATAGCGGGAGCTTAGTCCACCGAACTTCCTTTTTGGTATAGTCAACAAAAGGGTGCTGTTTCTAGTTATTGTGAGGGAACATGCTTTTCTTTTTCAAATGCAATGTTTTCTCTTTTAAAAGGAACCAAATGGGGAAATGAGTATCATGCATGTGACCTCAAAGGGGAAAGGTTCAAGAGCAGTACCTATGAAAGAGGTAAAGGATGGCTTTGACTCAAGGGAACTGTTCATGTGTGGATGTTGGCCCTTTTTGGTCTTGGTTTTTGAGTTTATCATGCAATTAGACTTCTATACCTCTATGCCCTTTGAGCCAGATATCTGTCGGGAACAACCTCTCTACCTCTACGGGGTAGGACTTAGGAGTAAGGTTCATTATGGGATTACAGTTTAGGAGCAAGGTTTTAGTATATTCTACCTTTTTCAAATTTCATCTATGGGATTACGGGGTAGGAATATCATGAAATGTCAATGCACTTTAATGTTAGCTGTGCTGGACCATCCACTAGGCCTCTACATTCTACATGTGAAACTAATGCTAGAGTAAAAATGTGAAACTAATGCTAGAGTTTTACTTGTGAAATTTGAAACTCTCGAGTCTCGACTATCTTTTAGGTTACTATTGGTGAATTTTTACTAGTATCTGACTAGTTTATAGATATTTCAATTACTTTCGAATAGTAGTACTTCCAATGAAAAAAAATGAAACACCTTCTATCCAAAATTATTTGTTATTTATTACTCGAGATATATTAACATGAAAAGAATTACAATTTATAGTATTTCTTAATGAATTTCTAAAAGTTAAAAGAAAAAATTAAAGTTTTACAAATGAGAAAAGAAAAAGAAAGGAACAAATTAAAGTTTTACACATCCAGCTTGTAAGTCAAGCAGTAGTATTACTTTTCGAATTTTCAAATATTGGTAAAGCTTTTTTTATTGGATAATAATAAATAGTTCTAAAAGCACAACTGGTGGACCCACCACTGTTAGATTTTGGACATTGAACTGAAAAATAAATAAATTAAATAGGAGTATTTTGAAACTTAAAAGTTGTGTTTTTGGAAGTAAGTTTCACTTATTTAAAGGGAAAAAATGTGATTTAAAATATTATTTTCCTAATTTGTGATGTTTTTTTAAATAAATACTGCATTGATTATGTGAATACTGACATAAATATTTTAAAAAGAGTCATTTTAGAGGCAATTAGAACACTTTTATGCTATAACGTAAACGCCCATTTATATCTAATATGGTTTAATGAGAAATTTCATTTAATGATGTCTAGTTCGTAATAATGTTATTATTTATCTTTAATATAAAATAGTGTTTCTATTTTAATTATCGGATTATTATTTATTATTAATATTATTCTTTCTTTATTATTTTTCCTTAGATTTTTATTTTATATCTAATTCATTATACCTTACTTGAGCGGATTATTGTTCAGACATAGATTAAAAATAAGTTAAAAGTTTCGTACACACCATCCTCTACAAAACTTATTCTAACACTAATTGCTGATACATGAAGTGTTTTTCTCAAAAGAAAAATATATATTTATACATCAGCAAATTATTTTTTAAAAATAAATATTATTTTTATGTAAACATGTAATGTAAAGAAAAAATTAAATACCTTTTCAGTTACCATAAAAGATATATACTCCAATAAATGTTTTTTTTTTATGACTTTAATTTTCCCTTTTATTAATAAATATAAATAAAGACGGAAATAAATAGCTTCACACTGATCTATCGGCGAAACAGTGTTCGAATTTTCCGGGAGGAAATCTGAGTGTTTGGATTCTCCGATCGGAGAGGTTGCTGGCGGCGGTGAAGTGGACCCCACCAATTTCCCGATAAGTGGAGGAACTTTGTCTTTGTCAATTCTCGACACGGTTTTTTTGTGTATATTTATGAGCACGAGATCTCGAAATTCCCATAACAGGTTTATCCCCGTTTTTCCTCAATTCTCTTTCTTTCATGCATTTTGTTTTTGGGTTTTGAAGGTAATTAACCCCCACCCATCCCACAAAAAAAAAAAGGAGAAAACTTTTTAAGTTTTGAGTTGCTGTTTTCATAGCTGGGTGTGGAGGTTAAATTTTGATAAGTTGAAGGTTAGAAATGCTAAATTTTGAAATTTTAAGTTTTGGGTTGGTGTTAAATTTTGATAATTTTAAGCTTAGAAATGCTAAATTTTGAATTTTTAAGATTTGGGTTGGTGTTAAATTTTGATAATTTTAAGCTTAGAAATGCTAAATTTTGAATGTTTGCTTGGATTGTTGAATAATTCTGTGTTGAGTGTGTGTGTATATTTCCTTTGAATTCAGCTAGCTGAATGTTAAATAACTCGCACACCCTCCTTTTATTGTTGATTTTGTACTTGGGAGGTGTTAAAATTTGGACTAATGCTCGTTTATCATGGTTAAAAGTGCTGAAGTTTGAATCTTTTACTTTGATTCCTGAATATTATGTGTGTGTGTGTGTGTTTTATGTATATGCCCTTTGAATACAGCTAGCTGAATGTTAAAGAAGAACATGCCGTGGAATTTGTACTTGGGTGGGTGTTGAAATTTAGAGTAATGTTTGTTTATCATGGTTAAAAGTGATGAAGTTTGAATCTTTTACTTTGATTCTTGAATAATTCTGAGTGTGTATAATATATATTGTGTATTACTGTATATTCCCTTTGAATTCAGCTAGCTGAGTGTTAAGAACATGGTCGGCCTCCTTTTATTGTGGATTTTGTACTTGGATGGGTGTTAAAATTTGGAGTAATGCCCGTTTATCATGGTTAAAAAGTACCGAAGTTTGAATTTCTTACTTTGATTCCTGAATATTCTGAGTGTGTACACTTCATTGGAGGATTCTGATTGTACAAGTTTTTTTGGGTCATTTCAGTTTGACTTTTGGGATAGATTGGAGGTGGGAATGAGGCAGAAAGGTCATATATTTGATGGTTTTGTGATCCTGGTGTTTCTGCTCTCAGGTATGTCTCTTTATTGATTGATTACTTTTTGCACTTAATGTTAGGATTTTGGTTTTATTTCCCGAAGAAATGTATTTTTTCTCACTATCTACTTGTTTAAAACTGCACCTCTTCGTTTATTTCTGATTTTAGTAGTATAGCGTGGACATTGTCCTTTTGGTTAGCACATTCATCTCTTGATTTCCTTTCTCTTCTTGGGGTCCGGGAGAACACTAAAGCTTGTTAAAACAAGCTAATTGAGTCTTTAAACAATATGTTTAGAAAAATTCAACAGCAAAAAAGAAGTTCTCCCTCGAAGCGATTTGCATAAAGTTTGATCTTGGAGTAGGGTGAAGATAAGTTCTTAAGGCCTTGTTGTGATTCCAATTATTTTTTTCTTCTTCTGATCTAAGGCTGGATGTTTCATGATGTAGATGTTTTAAATGTTGTCGTGATGAGGATATATAAAAAAATGAAAAATCTTTTCTTGTGTTTTGTGTTTGTGAAGTTTTGCAAGTGAAGCATTATGCATACAATTCATATTAAGTTCATAGAAATTTTCTCATAAGCATGTCTTGGAGCTCATTTTAGGGGAATGCTAATTTATATTTATCTGCAAATTGATAATGCTATTTGATGCCCAGTTTCTACCATAACAAAGGCTACAGAGGGCAAAGATGGCTTCAAGCAGTGCGAACACATTGTCAAGCAGTGGGCTTCTTCTTCACTCGATTTGGAAGTCAAAAATGACAAACATGTCTTGCAGAACTTGCTCTTTTTTCTTCATGTCCCCAGGACTGGAGGGCGAACATATTTTCATTGGTAAAAATGGTTTCCCTCTATAAATTTCTTTTTCTTTGACTGAGTTAAGGAAAAAACAGTTTCTATGAATTAAATCATAATATAATTTATATATTAGCTAATGGTTATATTGTCGTGTTTGTGCAGTTTTCTTAAAAAACTTTATGCCAGTTCTTTAGAGTGTCCACGTTCGTATGATAAGTTAAGGATTGATCCAAGGTAATATATATCTTCGTACTTTATGCATTAAATTGTTTGGGAAATATTGGACATTACTATTTTCAAGGTTGTTAGATGTTCTGTTAGAAGCTATAAGAATGCCTTTTCCTGGAAACTAACGTCTAGTAGTGATGGAGCATCACCCAAGCACGTTTAACTTAATGTTGAAATGAGAAAATGCATTAGGCATTCCAGTGGAGAGCCTATGAATTCTGATAATGAATACTGATGTTGCTGTCTTAGAAAAAGTAAACACTGCTGATGATAAGGTCACTTCTATCCATTTGATTATTGTTGTACTCCTGTTTGTGTATTTTGGAAGTTAGAGCCAGTGGGTGCATTAAAAAATCGAAGTATTTAGCTTTATTGAGAAGAAATAAATGGATTGCCAAACTTAAATACAGATTTTATAAGGTCTGGTTGTTTGAAAGAATCCAAGGTAGAAGCTATTATTTCAATCATTTTGTAGTGTGCAGGAGCACTAAATCGCTATGCTTTTACTTCAGCTAGTTTTCCTATGGTAAAATATTGTAACAGAGAAACAATTCTGATTAGCACAATATATTCCATCTATTTCTCTGCTTCCTCTTTTCCTTTTACCTTTTCCATTTCAGGAAATTCATTAATAGTTGCTGTCAATTCTACTACTGTTTGCTGGTGCAGAAAACCAAAATGCCGCTTGTTGGTTACTCATGACGACTACAGCATGATGAACAAACTTCACAAGGATGAAACTTCTGTGGTGACAATACTTAGGAATCCAATTGACCGTGTTTTTAGTGCCTACGAGTTTTCCGTGGAGGTAGCAGCCAGGTTCTTGGTGCACCCTAACTTAACATCTGCCACCAAAATGTCTGGACGGCTGCGTTCAAAAAATACAATAAGCACTCTAGATATCTGGCCATGGAAGTATTTGGTCCCTTGGATGAGAGAAGATCTATTTGCTCGAGTATGTCTTTTTAACAGCATTTGTCAATTCATCATCTTGTCCAGTGAGCTTTACTATCTAAGTTTGCCTCTATAGTATAAACCTTATTCAACTAAATATAGCAACCTAAAAAGCATAATTGTCTTATCTAGTTTCTCTTCCTCTTCCTCCAAATGTATTTAGATTCTGTCAATGGCAATATGCTTATCAGATAGTGCCTTACTAGCCACATTGTCGAAGAGGCTCCTTTACTGATCATTCGCTGCTTCCTTGCCATCGGAAGAATAAATTATCATTGTTTTGTTTTCAAGCATGTTCCACAGTGTAGTCTGTACTTTGTATCAGCCATTCTTGAGGCAGTGATAGTCGCGGATGTCCTGTTTCTCAGACATTTATCATACTTTGCCTCTGTTTTATTTAGATGCTTCTTAGTTGCATTTATTTTGTTGCGTTCATATGCTTGTGCTAATAATAGTAGATAATTCCTCTTCCTAGGGTACAACAACTGGTCCAAAACACATAACCTTGTCTATCTATTTTTGATTGATAATGGTGTCTAATCAGTAGAGGAATTGAGATGATTAGTGGAAGTATTCTTATCCAGTTATCATGCTAGCACTGTTAAAAGTATCAACTTTAGAATATTTCTTTTAAAATAACCAAAAAGAGTGTCAACTTTAGTGAATTTATCATAAAACTAATTAGCATAATAGGAACCATATCTTAACGAAATATTAGGATGCAGAACATATTTTTATTTACAAAATACAATTAGAATGATTAATAATCTTTTAGTGGGTTTGCCCATTTTGATGTGGAGGAGGGGAGGCAGGGGCAGCAAGGTGGGGGAACTTTTGTCATGCATATTTCTGTAACATTATGAATTTATCTTGCATAATCATTAATATGCTGCATATCCTCTGGACTGCAGAGGGAAGCAAGAGAACAAAATGGTCATTCTGTTGTTACAAGCACTAATCCATATGATACGAAGGAGATGGTGATGCCTCTACATGAGTATATCAACAACCCCATTGCTCGGGATATCATTCACAACGGAGCCACATTTCAGGTTTGCCTGGTTTTCTATTTACAATATGAAACCTTTCATCCTCCTTTTTCTGCATTATATTGTTTAGAGTTGTACAAGAGCTTAAATTAGGGATCCAGCTCGGAACTTATGGGGGAAGGTTGTGAACGACATGCTTATGTTGGTATTTTACTATAAATCTCAGGTTGTTCTTCTGCTTGATTGATTAATTGTTGTTTAACTGGTTACTGGATCTGTGGTTCGCCTTTTCAGAAGACATTGGCAAACTGAAATGAAATTGCAAATTGATTTCAACTTTGAATATCTTGACCCTAGACCAGTCTCAGATACTGCTTTGTGGGCTAGATGCTGTATCATGAAACAGTCTCTTGCTATTAAAAAATCATTTTATTGAGGAAGTCTCTGGCCTCCTTCCTATTTTATTAGACGTCCACATTTTAAGCTTTTCAGCAACTGTGGCATATGTGTCAACTTTCTTCAAGGTTAACGTCCACACTATCAGATTGAGCTAAAACTATCTTTTGTTATGAGAATGACTTAACCGACCTAACCAAACCAATTATTAGGTTTCTTATACTAAAATCGTAGGTTCTTATATAAATTTATAACTGTACGTCTGTACTGAATAAATTTATACGTGAAAAATATATTTCATATATCAAGTCTAATAATAATGGAACATTAAAATTTTCGCCTTGAGCTTGGGTATGGGAACGACAACAAACCAACAGGTAATTAACATCCAAAGTTCCAACTCCGAAACCTATTATGCTACTCCTATTGAAGCTAAATTAGTTCTAGCATCTCGAGTAGTAACCAGTAAGCTACAAGGTATTAGAAATATTTCCTCTCATATGATTTAAATTTCTCTTAATGAATACTTAATTTTTGTAGACTCAGTTCTCGAGTCGCATCTTGTTTGATTTCTTCCTGCTCATGTGATCAAAATATTGTCTTCGCTTAACTTTATTTTACATTACTGTAAAATTGTGGGATGGATCTCTATTCTTGTCGTCTTACATGATTTCTTTATTCACCGCCTTTTAAACTCTAAAAATATCTAGAGAGTTTTTGTCAAAGTTAGATAGAAGTATGCATGGTATCATGTTCTAACTTCTAACGCGTAACTTTTGCATGACATTTTTTATAAGCAAATCCAAAAATTAACCAAACTGTACCGATGTCGAAGATTAACCGAGATGATGGGATGGTTTCAAAAAAGTTTAATCTTGGTTATATATAATAAAATAACAGAAACTTGTATGGTATAAATTTTACGAAATAACTACCCGAACCGTACCATTGACACCCCTACTCACAACCCCTCCCACCTCACTGGGGGTCCCTTCTCCCTAACCAAAGGAAATGCTCTTGAAGTTGTTTCATCTTGCTGATAGTGTCTAATTTATAGGTCGCAGGACTTACAAACAACTCCTATCTGACAGAGGCACATGACGTTCGTCACTGTGTACTGAAGTATCAGTCTCTTGGAGATTATGTGCTTAAGGTTGCAAAGGTAATTAAGCCACTCTAAATTAAGTTTGACTCTGAGTAATATACTCTGCTATATCCGCTTCTTGATGATGTCGGAATTATTGTAGATATCTATTAATTTTTGCAGAAGAGGTTGGATGATATGTTGTATGTTGGACTCACAGAGAATCACAAAGAATCAGCCACTATGTTTGCAAATGTAGTTGGTACTCAGGCAATTTCACAGTTCACTGGATCAACATCACATGGAGATCATACTGCTAAGAACAGCTCTGGTTAGTTTAGAAGCTATATAATTTAACTGAATTGATGCCTTGACTAGAAATATTCCCCTTTTTCTTCTAACGGCAGCATATAACAGCCAATGGATGAGTGTCAATTCGAACAAGCCAAGCAGTGACTCTGCTATGCAATTTTTTTCTATATTTGTTTCTTCTTGACGGGGGGGG
>JAJOOH010007066.1:0-35929 GCA_029582605.1 Solanum gracilifrons | reverse complement strand
TAATAAAATAAAAAAGACACTTCTTTGACAATTTTACCCTTAATGAGGTAAGGGCCTTGTTTGGTTGTCTTCTTTTGTGAATTCTTGAAATTATGAGATGACCAATGCACAAATGGCTTCTTTCTTCTTTCTCTTCACTTAGATGGACCTTCCACACATTGTACTTCTTGATTTTGTGTCCATCAAGCTCCTCTAATGCCTTTACGCGATCCATGCTATGCAGGTTGTTATCAGAATGGTATTAAAAGGGATATAGCGGACTTTGTGACTAAGTTCCCTAATTTGCAGCAAGTGAAGGTCGAACATCAGAAGCCTAAAGGTATGACTCAAGAGATCAACATTTCTACTTGGAAGTGGGAAGTGATCAACATGGACTTCATTACAGGTTTACCTCGTACTCATAGACAACATGACTCCACTTGGGTGATAGTTAATATAGTTACTAAGTCTGCGTGCTTTTTGGCTGTTAAAAATACAAATTTGGCGGAGGAATAAACCAAGGTTTACATTAATGAGATAGTCAGGTTGCATGGAGTTGTGTTGTCTATAATATCAGATAGAGGTCCTCGATTTACCTCTCATTTCTGGAAGTCTTTTCATAAAGGTCTTGGTACTCAGGTTAACCTTAGCACGACATTTCATCCACACTCAGATGGTTAGGAAGAGAGTAGCATTCAGACCTTAGAGGACATCTTGAGAGCATGCGTGATTGATTTAAAGGGTAGTTGGGATAATCACCTTTCTTTTATAGAGTTCTCCTACAATAATAGTTACCATTATAGCATCCAGATGGCCCCTTATTAGGCATTGCATGGGCGTAGATGTAAATCTCTAGTTGGTTGGTTTGAAGTAGGTAAAGCAGTCTTAATAGGACGAGATTTGGTTCATGATGCCATGGAAAAGGTTCCGCTCATTAGAGATAGACTTAAGACAGCCCAGAGTCGCCAGAAGTCCTAGATGACATTCAGACCTTATAGGACATATTGAGAGCTTGTAAGGAGAAGGGACTTAGATTTCCAAGTTGATGATTGGGTTTTCCTAAAAGTGTCACCTATGAAAGGGGTGATGAGATTTGGCATGAAAGGGAAGCTAAGTCCTAGATATGTAGGCCTTTACAAGATCTTAGAAAGAGTTGGTAAAGTGGATTATGAGTTAGAGTTGCCAGCAGAACTAGCAGCAGTGCATCCGGTCTTTCACATTTCATTGTTGAAGAAGTGTGTGGGTGATCTAGCATCCATAATGCCTTTGGAAAGTGTGGTTGTGAGGGATAGTCTCACTTATGAGGTTGTTCTAGTTGAGATTCTTGATCATTATGTTCGAAGGTTGAGAAACAAAGAAGTCGCTTTAGTTAAGGTGTTGTGGAGGAGTCAATCTATAGAGGGAGCTACTTGGGAAGCAAAAGCACCCATGAAGGCCAAGTATCCTCATCTCTTTCCTTCTGAATCCATTCTAGCTTGAGGTAATAGTTCCTCTTCAGGTTTTCAGTCATTCATGCGCAAATTCAATCTTAGTATCATGTTCGTTCAGTTTGTACTTGCATTTTCAGCGTACTTGTATGTTCTTGAAACTTAGTTCAGTCAGGAAACAGTTTCTAGTAATTAGTGGTAGGGTTTGTAGCTCTTTCACTTCCTATTCAACTAGTTTAGTCTGCATTCGAGGAGGAATGTTCCCAAGGGGGAGATAATGCAACACCCCATATCCTAGAAATACCATAATGCATATTTTAGAAGTTACAGGTGCCACCGACGAGCATCACCCATGGACTATAGGGTGACCCACGGGCTGTAAGTGGGGTCCGTGGATGGCCACCCGCAGGTCTCCCATTAAAAATCCAAAAAATGTATTCTAAGGGTCGACCCACGTCCGAACCCACGGACTATAAGTCAGACTATGGGACGTGGCCCTTGTAATAGATCGAGACCCCAGAATCCAGTTTCTGAAAGACAACAACAGGTTACAACACGAACCGTAGGTCATTCTACGGACAGTCGGTCAGTCCATCTTTTGGCCCCGACAGCTTTTAAGTCAGTGGTCATTTGGTATTTTCCTTATGCGTTGGACCCCTAAACTGCATTGTTTTGATCTATTTTGGCCTAGTAAACTAATTAGAACCTAACCTAATCAATCTTAGAGCAAAACGGAGGAGAAATTTGAGAATCCCTACAAGAACACACAACCACGTTTCGTCAATTCCAGCCCCAAAATCAAAAGATTTCTCGTGAATTTCATCACCAGGTATGTTGGATTTCACTAGTGGGTTACTTTCACACATTAGGTCTCTAAAATTTAGTCAGATTCTTGATTTCATTCATATCATCAAGGCCTAGGGTATCTACAATTTCAGTAGATTATTATGAATTAGTTACATAAATGTTCCTACTCAAATTATCATGATTTTAGTATTGTTTTGCGTAGATTCTTTCATAAACTAAGAGCCCTAGTTATGTAGTTCTTTTAGTTCATGAATTACACGTGCTAGGTAAATTATTTTAGATATACATGCCTCAGTTTCGAATGTTTCATTATTAGTACATTAAATGTTTCATTTTTCAGTTAGCATGTCAATATTTTAAGCTATCAAGTATTACAGAAATTCAGTCAAATGTGTTAATTTGATAATCAATTGGGAGTAGGCTTAATACCAAATGGACTAGGGTCTGTCACCCTCAAGTCCTAGTATTACATGCCCCCATAGGTTGTAAGTCCCCTCTGTGGCCATCACTTTAGTGATCACACCAGTCATGCCTCTATACCTCTAGCAAGGTATATTGGGTCCTCTCGATGGGGCATATACAACAAACTCCACATTTAGTTCTTGTGGTTTTATTTCGGTTATTAGTAGCTCCCACAGTCAGATTCAGTTATCAGTTACAGTTCAGATTTCAGATTTAGCATGTTATAAACTCGGTCATTACATTCAGTTAGTTCTTGTTCAGTAATCTCAGTATGGTATCATGCTTATCTCATATCATTGCTCAGTTACATGCTTTGTAGTTATGTATATTGTCCAGTTTTACTCTATTCAGCATGCTTAGTAACTTGGAAGTACTGACGTATACTATGCGCTACATCTTGTCATGATGTAGGTTCAGGTCCTCAGCTTTCACATCACGCATAGATCGGTTCTCGATCTTCAGCTCAGCAGTTGCAGTAGTGAGTCTTAATTCTCCGAGGACGACTGCCGTGGTTCTTTTCTATATTTTAGTCTTTAGTTTCAAATTTTTGCTAGATTTAGCTGGGGCATGTCCCAGCATTTCTGGTCAGTTAGAGGCTTTATTTCAGACATAGTTATATTTAGTTTTAGTATTTGAGTTTTATTTCAGTATCTTAAACTCTTCTCAGTTTTATATCTATTTAGATTTAGAATGGGTATTGCCCATCATTTCAGTTTATATTATGATTTAAGCTTCCACACAGTATTTCCTTACTTCAGTTTATTTAGTATGCTTGTGACATGCCACCAGGGTTCCCTTGGAGTCACTTGTGATGCTAGGTCTCGTGTCCGCGTCCTGGGGGTAGCTTCCGGGCGTGACACAACCCGCACCTAAACTTTTAGTGTGTCAAAATGCGATACCCGATCCAATATATGTGTTAGAATATGTCACCCGATCCAATATATGTTTCGGAACGTGACACCTAATCCAGTCTGCACAACCACAATCGCAATCACACCCATAAAGAACAATGCTCATAGTCATACAATCAAGCAATAGTTTCATGGAATTTAATTATTCATATACATATACTCATTTGCATTGGATTTGATTCACATTCCTTCTTCTCGTATAATCATGCATACAACGAAGAAATTAACCGGCATATCTCACACACAAATGAAATTAAACGATCACTTACCTTGTAATCAAGCTTGAATCCTCCTAAGAAACTTGATCCTTCCCTTTTCGAATTCTTTTCGCTTGTTGTAGGGCTACAAACAATTAATATGAGCATGGATCAATAATAAAGGTCTAATTTACCCGAATTATAACATACCCCATAACCTAAGACCAACCCCTGATCCTAATGTGCATCTAGGGCTTTTTCCCACCATCAACTTCAGGCCAAAACCCTCTATTGATAATAATTACCCATAAATCTAAGATCTACAGATCGAAAAATGGATTAGGCAAGTAAAATCCTTACCTTTAGCACCAAAAGTCATGGAAAACTATCAAGAACTCATCCTAGGTCGTCTCCTTGCTCCTTAAGAAAGAAGTTTGCAGAAAAATAACGAAATTATAATATTTTCCCAACTTAATTCGCGACTGGCCCGCTACGGCGGACCCCATCCCATCCTGCCAGCTTACACAGAGGTAGAACCTTGGAATTTGAGTTCCAAGCTCCCATTTCACAACACACTTTCCAATCAGGACGTTCAGAAATTATCCCTTCACGCAAAGATCAATTTCGCGAGTTCTACTCACCCGAATTCAATTTCGTAACTGGGGATTAGAGTAGTACCTGAATCGTCGAACAACTGGGGATACTTGTCTCGTATGTCCTTTTCGGTTTCCCAGGTAGCTTCTTCAACCAGATGATGCTTCTATTGAAATTTCATGGACTTAATCTCTTTGGTCCTCAACTTCTGTACATCAACATCAAGAATTGCAATCGGTTCCTCCTCTTATTGAAGGTCTTTGTCTAACAACATGAGTCCCATTTTATGATGTAATCTCCATCGCCATGATACTTTTTCAACATGAGCATATGAAACACTTGATGAACTCCAGATAAGCTAGGAAGTAACGCCAATCTAAAAGACATTGGCCCTACACAGTCAAGAATCTCAGTTGGACCAATGTATCGAGGATTAAGCTTTCCCTTCTTACCGAATCTCATTACTCTCTTTATGGGTGACACCTTTAGATGAATTTGTTTACCAGCCTGAATTGCCATGTCCATTACCTTACGGTCCGCATACTTTTTCTATCGACTCTGGGCTACTAGAAGTTTAGCTTGGATACTTCTTGCTTTGTTGTGAACATCTTTCACCAAATCAACCCGAAAGGTTTTGCATCTCCAGCCTTAGACCACCCTATGGGTGATCTACATCCTCTCTCATAAATTTCCTCGAATGGTGCCATGTCAATGTTGGAGTGGTAGCTATTATTATAGGAGAACTCACACAATGGTAGGAACTTATCCCAATGTCCTCCAAAATCAATCACGCCTGCCCTCAACATGTCCTCTAACACTTGAATAGTTTTCACTAATGTCCCATCTATCTGTGGATGGAAAGTTGTACTAAAAGTGAGTTCAGTGCTCAACTCATCATATAATTTTCCCCAAAACTTGGAGGTGAACTGCGTACCACGGTCTGATATGATAGAAAGGGGCACCCCGTGCAGTCTCACTATCTCTTTCACATAAATCTTAGCAAACTGCTGAGCATTATAGTCTACTCTGACTGGAATAAAATGTGCTGACTTAATTAATCTGTCAACCACTACCCAAATAGAATCAAACTTCCCCAAAGTCATAGGAAGACCAACTACGAAATCCATAGCTATCCTTTCCCAGTTTCGCTCTGGTATTGGCATTCTCTGAAGCAAACCTGTAGGCTTTGATGCTTATACTTTACCTGCTGACAGTTTTGGCACTTGGCCAAAAACTTAGCTATGTCTTTCTTCATGCTACGCCACTAATAAGTCACTTCAAATCTTGGTATATCTTAGTCACACCCGGATGAATGGAATACCGTGAACCACAGGAATTTGTCAACATTTTCTTAATCAAGTCATCCACTTGGGGAACACAAATACTCCCCTTAAAACTAAGCACACCTTTGGCATCAAGAACCACATTTTGTGCCTTACCAGACACTACTTTCTTTCTAAGTTCATTCTAATTCTCATCCTCAAACTGTCTGACCTTGATCTCCTCAATGAACGTGGGTCTAACCTCAATGCTAGCTAACACCCCACCTTTCTCTGAATTGCCCAACTGCATGAACTTAGACTCCAAAGTTTTAATCTCCTTAGCCAAAGGTCTCTTCGACACACCCAAATAAGCTAGACTATCCATACTTACCGCCTTTCAGCTCTAAGCGTCTACCACCACGTTAGTCTTACCCGGATGACATTAGATGGTGATGTCATAATCCTTAAGTAACTCCATACACCTTCGCTATCTCAAATTCAGAAGCTTTTGAGGGAATACATGTTGTAGACTACAATTATTAGTAAACACCTCACACTTTACACTATAAAGGTAATGCCACCATAATTTGAGACTAAACTATTCCACTGCCAACTATAAATCATGTGTTGGGTAATTCCTCTCATGCACCTGTCGTGATGCATAAGCTATGACATTCTTATTCTGCATCAGCATAGCACCCAAACCCGAATGTGAAGCATGACAATAATCAATAAAATCCTTACCTTCAACCGATAGTTCCAGAATAAGTGTTGTGGTCAGAAGAGTTTTGAGCCTTTAAAAGCTCTCCTCAAATTTTTCAATCCATTTGAAAGAAACCTCCTTTTTTGTCAACCTTGTCAAATGCGTTAAATTAGAAGCAATATTTTTCACAAACTAACAATAGTAGCTAGCGAGCCCCACAACACTCCTAACTTCGGTCACAAAGCTAGGTCGGACCCAATTCTTAACCGCCTTAATCTTTTGGAGATATAACATTATCTCTTCCCTTGAAGTTACATGACCCAAAAAGGCAACTGAAGTCAACCAGAATTCAAACTTGGAAAATTTTAAATATAACTTGTCTCCTAAGAACACCCAGAACTTTACGAAAATGGTTGGCATGCTCTTCCTCACTTTTCGAATAAACCAAAATGTCATTAATAAACACAATAACAAAAGAATACATGAATGGTTTAAACACACCATTCATCAAAATCATGAAGGTTTACAGTTGCATTGGTCAATCCAAACGACGTCACTTAAAACTCATAGTATCCGTAGCTGGTCCTGAATGCTGTTTTGGGTACATTCTCAAGCCTAATCTTTAACTTGATGGTAATCAGACCTTAGATCAATCTTAGAGAAAACTGACACACCATGCAACTGGCAAAAATATCATGTATCTGAGGCAATGGGTACTTATTTCGAATTGTGACCCTATTCAACTGTCGATAGTCTATACACATCCGCATACTACAATCATTTTTCTTAACAAACAAGACACGAGCACCTCATGGGGAACCACTAAGATGGATGAAACCTTTATCAAGAAGTTCCTGGATTTGAGCCTTAAGCTCTCTCAATTCTACTTGAGTCATGCGATAAGGAGGGATGGAACTGGGGCGAGTATCTGGTTCCAAGTCAATACAGAAATCTATATCTTTATCCGGAGGCATACCCGACAAATCAATAGGAAACACTTTCTTAAATTCAGACACTACAAGAATAGACTCAAAGAGGGAGACTCAACCTCAACATCCCGAATATGAGCCCAATATGCTAAACATCCCTACCCCACCAGTTTTCTAGCCCGAATGGAGGATATGGCCTTAGCTGGCTTAGGCTTGTACACCGCTTTCCACTCTAACTTTTCCTTACCGACAATCTCTACAGTCACAGATTTTGTATTACAATTTAACACATAATAATTGGGGGACAATGAAGTCATGCCTACGATTATATCAAAGTCCATCATATTAAAATTAATCAAATCAACCCAAGTCTAAAAACCCATAAACAAGATAGGACAAGCACGATATACATGGGTGACTATGACTGACTCTACAACTAGGGTCGAAACATGGATCAGGCCATCAAGTATATTACAAATCATATCAAATTCCAAAACAAACTGAACTGACACATATGAATAAGTAGAACCCAGATCAAACGAAAAAGTGCCCATCCGATCACAGACAAGTATGGTACTTGTGATCACTGCATCAGATGCCTTAGCCTCAATCTTGCCCGAAAAGGCATAACACTGAGCCTTGTAATTTTGATGGACAACTTCCTTGTCTGGCTGCACTGCTCCTCTACCTGCATTACCATTTCCCCAGCCTCCACGGCCTCGCTGATTTCCTCCTCGCCCACCTTGTGGATGCCACCTCGACCATTATAACCATTGCCTTCGAGTACCACTATTCTAAACTGCTGCTGCACAAAATCCAACATGCGCTGGTGGAGACAATCTCTCCTCATATGCCCAGGTTCTCCATAAATATAACAAGTATGGTCAAAAGATGGCCTATTACCCGCTGAAGGTGTGACTCCCTAGATATCTTGAATAAAATTTTGTTGTGGAGTTCCTAAATAACTACCTGTTGTGGCGGGCAAGGCTTGCTGAATTGGCCGGGCTGCAACTGTCGGCCTACCTGAACCTCATGAGTAAGAACCTTGAAAGTTACTAGTGTTGTTGGGCTTGTTAGACAAATCCTTGGCCTGCCCATCACGTCTAACTCCTTCCACTTTCTTTACAAACTCAGTCACTTCATTAAAAAATTTCCTTACAGAGGTCATGTGAACAGATAATACCTGTAACTCAGAGTTTAGTCCCTTGACAAATAGAAGAATCCTCTCCTACTCAGTAGTCACCAATTGTGTAGTATATCTAGATAATGCATTGAATTTAGCCTCATAAGAAGCTACAGACATACCACCCTTCTCCAAAGCCATGAACTCATCCTTCTTGCGATCCCTCAATGTCCGGGACACATACTTTTCCAAAAATAGAGCATAAAACTATGTACAAGTGAGTGGAGGGAAAATTGACAATCTACATTCCACATAGGCCTTCACATAGCTTAGCCTCACCTTGAAGCTAGAAAGTCACGAACTTTACCCCATGCTGATGTACACTACCCAACTTATGAAGCCTCTCATAACAACCCAAGATGAACTGATAGGCGTCCTCACTCTCTGAACCATGGAACACAGACGACTTCAATTTCAGGAACATAGTCAACATCTCATGCTCATTATGAGTAATCACGGAACCCAACAAAGGACAGGAGAATGCATCAGTATCTGTTATCCCATCTACCCTAGGAGTAGTAGTAGCAATAACGGGGCAGTTGATCGGTAGTTGAGCAGCTTCCACTACATGAAGGACTCCAGGGCCGACCAATCCCTTTAGCAAAGACATGATCTGCTGAGCAAACAGTGGGTTTAAGAGAGGAACACCAGTATTCCTAGCCGGTGCATCATCTTCCTGTCCAACATCCTCCTCTTCCTGAATCTCCACATTCTCTTCTACCTCTTCTTGTGGTGCAGAAGGGGCCTCTTCCCTTGGAACATTTTCAGCTAGAGCTCAACCCCTAGCGGGTGCCACTCTTCCTCTGCCTTTGCCCCTTGCTCTTCCCTTACCCCTGCCACAACAATGGCCTCTGGCTGCAGACTCCTCAGCTTTCTCATTGATGGGAGCTGTGGGCCATATGCGTTGAATCTAGTGTTAATTCTCTGCGGACAGACGAGTAAAGGAAATTAGATACCAATTCGGATCGACAGATACCAATTGGAATCAAGATATAGCACGAAAGGAGACAAGAGAAAACAGAGAGATTTCCTAATGTCCTATAGCCTCTCGAAAAAAAGTACAGACATCTCCATACCGTTTCGCAAGACTCTACTAGACTCATTTTGGTACCATGAGATCAACGAACCTAGGCTCTGATACCAACTTTTTCATGACCAATACCGTCGTGATTGACACCCACACTAACCCTGCGGTGAAAGAACCATTACTACAACCCAACTAAGCAACTAAACTAAAAGCTAGAGCATTTAAAGATACGGAAGCAGGTTTAAATGTGTAAAGAAAATTGGAGTGCCCATAAACTCCGGCAGTTAACAAAACAACTACGAACAATTGCGGAAAACAACGCATAGAACCTGGAAGTCAATGTACTAAAACACTAATAATGACAAGTCTAAGAATAAGGGGTACAACCCCGAAAGTTAAAGAATAGCAAATATCTAAAGAGCTAGTCTAAGTGCGAAGAGAATGGACTTAAAAAAATGAGAACTCATGGCAGCCTGGACGAAATGGCTCACCCTTAAATTCGATCTTCGCTCAATGAGCTCCTAAATGAGGTCTTTTAGTAGCCGCCTAAAGATGCCTTGTATGCAACAAAGAAAGAGCAAGTGAAGTATCAGTACACAACAACAGTGTACTGGTAGGATCCGCGGCTACTCCCACAAGCACCATATACAACAATCAATCACAACATAGTAAACACACATATACAGAATACATTTCGTTCATCATTTTAGAGAAACATACAATGTTCCATTATCAATGAAAAGTAGACGTAACTTAACAATCACAATGTTCCTCTCGTGGAACCCTCACCCAAATTGTTAGTGTGTCAGAACGTGATACCCGATCGAATATATGTGTAACACCCCGTATCCTAGACAGACCAGATTGCAGAAATCAGAAGTCGAAGGTGCGACCGACGGGCACCACCCAAGAACCATAGGGTCACCTACGGACTGTTGGTGGGGTTCGTGGACGGACACCTGCAGCCCTTCTAGAAACCCATAAATTTCTCAAGCAAGGGTCGACCCACGCCAGGACCTACAGAGCATAGGTGGGACCACAGTCCGTGGCCCAGCCTCGTGGTTTAGACCCTTGGGAACCCAATCTCAGAAGCTAAATGATAGTTGACTAGGACGGACCGTCGATCCATCTACGATCCGTCGGTTGGCCCTAACATCTTTTAAGTCAGGGGTCATTTGCTTTTTTCCCTATTAGTTGGACCTCTAAACTATGTCGTTTAACCCTAAAACTACGTAGTTTTGGTTAGTTTAATCCTAGTAACTAAATTAGAACTTACCCTAATCAATCATTCACCAAAAATAAAGTGAAACTTAGAGCAAATTAGACAGAAAGTCGAGCAGCCCTACAAGAAAATGAAGCAAGGTTTTCATCAGTTCCAACCTCGAAAATGAAAGATTTCTCCGTGAATTTCGTTACTAGGTATGTGGGATTTCACTAGTGGGTTCCTTTCACCCATTTGGTCCCTAGAATTTAGTCAGATTCTTGATTCCCTCCATATTATCTGGACCTAAAGTTTCTAGAATTTCAGCAGATTACTATGGTTTAGTTATTTTAAAGTTCTTAATCAGACTATCATGTCTTAGTATTGTTTTGCCTAGATTCTTGCATAAACTCAGAACCCTAGTTATGTAGTTCTTGTAGTTCATGAATTACACTAGCTAGGTCAGACAAACAGATATACATGCCATAGTTTTGGAGTGTTTCATTATCAAAAATAAATGTTGCATTCTTCAGAGTCAGATTATTTAGCTATCCAGTTTACTTCAGTTATGTTATAATTTACATATATTCAGTTGGGAGTAGGAGTTATACCGAGTTGGAATAGGGTCAGTCACCTTCAAGTCCCAGAACTACGTGCCCCCCGTAGGTTATAAATCCCTTATGTGGGCATCAGTTTAGTGATCACACAAGTCATGCCTCTATTACTCTTGCAGGGTATATTGGGTCCTCTCGATTGGGCGTATACATCGAACTCAATATTTAGCTCATTTGGTTTTATGTCGGTTATTAGTACCTCCCACAGCAAGATTCTAGTGCATGAACTATATTACCAGTTACTCTTCAATATTCAGTTTCAACATGTATAAACTTGGTCATTACATTAAGTCAAGTTCATATTCAGTATCTTCAATATATTTATCATGTTCATGTTATATCATTTCTCAGTTATATGCTTTGTTTAGTTATGTATATTGTTCATATTTATTTTATCATGCATGCTTAGTACCTTTCAAGCACTAACGCATACTTTGCGCTAAATCTTCTTGTGATGTACGTTTAGGTCCTCAACATTCAGATCGCGCATAGATCAGTTCCTGATCTCCAGTTCAGCAACATCAGTGGTGAGTCGCAATTCTTCAAGGATGATTGACATGATTAGCTTCCTACTTTAATTCTTTTATTTCAGATTTTGCTAGATTTAGCTGGGGCATGTCCCATCATCTCTAGTAAGTTAGAGGTTTTATTTCATGCATAGCTAGATTCGTTTTTAACTTTGGAGTTTGATATTACAGTTGTCATTAATCTCACAGAATATTTATTCAGATAGTAATGGGTATTCCCCATCATTTCTGTTTTATGATGATTTAAGCTTCTGCACACTACTTTCGTAATTCAGTGATCTTTGAGTGTGGTTATGATATACCAACAGGTTTAGCTTGGGGTCACTCATGATCCTAGGTCCCGCGTCCGCGTCCTACGAGTAGCTATGAGGCCTGAAAATATGTGTCAGGGCGTGATACCCTATCCAATATATGTGTAGGAACGTGACACCCGATCCAATATATGTGTCGGAATATGACACATGATCTAGTCAGCACAACCACAATCGCAATCACACCTATAAAGAACTATGCTCATAGTCATACAATCAAGGAATGGTTTCATGTCATGTAATTATTCATATACATATGCTCATTTGCATTAGATTCGATTCACATTCCTTCTGTTCATACATGCATCCATACAAGGAAGCAATTATTCGCCATATATAAGACCAACAGGAAATCAAACCATCACCTATCTCAAAATCAAGCTTTAATACTCCTAAGAAACTTGATCCTTCACTTTCTAGATTCTTTGTGCTAGTTCTAGGTCTAAAACAATTAATATAAGCATGGATCAATAATTATGGTCTAGTTTACCCAGGTTATAACAGATCGCATAACCCAAGACCAAACCCATAATCATAATGTGCAGCTAGGGATTTTTCCCAGCATAAATATCACGCCAAACCCCTCCCCCAATGATAATTACCCATAAATATAAGTTCTATGGATCAAAAAATAGATTAGGAGAGTAAAATCCTTACCTTTAGCACCAAATGTTATGGAAAACTGTCAACATCGTATAACATCCAAAATTTCAGAAAATGAATAAAATGCAGAATTTCAGAAGTTGCAGGTGCCACCAAAGAAGGCCACCTATGGACCGTAGGTTGACCCACGACTGGAGGTGGGGTCTGTGGTTGGCTACCTCAACTCCTTCCCTAGAAACCCCAAAAATTTCAACTAAGGGTTGACCTATGGACCGTAGGTAGGACCACGGTCCTTGGTCTAGGCATGTGGTTCAGACCCCCAACTTTTAGCTTTCTGAGCCAATCGATGACTGACATAATAGCCCGTCGGTCAGACCTGTCGATAGCCCCGATAGATTTTAAGTGAGGGGTTGTTTGGTCCTTTCCCCTATTCATAAGGCACCTAAACTACGTCGTTTAATCCCTAAACTATGTCATTTTGGTCAGTTTAACCATATTAGCCCAGTCAGAACATAAATGAAACCTTCATTCTCTAGAATTCATCAAAACTTAGATCGAAAGATGAGAAAAAAGGTGACCCAACTCCTCCAAGGATAGTTTCCGTCTATTCCAGCTCTAAAATAAAAAAAATCTCTGTGAAATTCGTCACCCGGTATGTGGGATTTCACTTGTGGATTTTTTTCATCCACTAGGTCCCTAAAATTCAGTCAGATTCTTGATTCCCTATATCATTTTCAAACCTAGGGTTTCTAGAACATTAGATAATTCTTGCGATTTAGCTGTTAGAGTAATCCTAATGATATTATTATGTTTTCGTAACCATGTTGTTTAATCCTTGCATGAAATTCAGAACCCTAGTCGTGTAGATTCGATTAGTTCATGAATTACACTTTCTAGCTCAGTTTATATAGATATACAAGCTCCGGTTAAGAATGTTTCATTTTCAGTATTTAAATGTCACATTCTCAAATTTGCTTGTCAGAACTTTGAGCTATCCAGTATTCCCATTACATTGATTATACACATTTCTAATTAGGAGTAGGCCTAGACTGAGTTGAATTACGATTCAACATTCCCCCATAGTCGGAGAACTATATGCTCCCGTAGGTTTATAAGTCCCCTTTGTGGCCATCAATTTTAGTGATAACACCAGTCATGCCTCTATACCCTTGGAAAGGTATATTGGGTCCTCTAGATGGGGCATCTAGATCGGACTCCACGTTTAGCTCATGTGGTTTTATGTCGGTTATTTTTAGCTCCCACAGTCAGGCTTTAGTGCATTTGACCAGGTTACTAGTTATAATTCAGTGTTCAGTTTCAGCATGTTATGTACTTGGTCATTGCATTCAGTTTAGTTCATATTAAGCATATTTTAGTGTCTTCATCATGTTTAGATTATATCATTGCTTAGTATGCTTTGTTCAGTTATTTATATTTTTTCAGCTTTATCCTATTATGCATACTCAGTACCTTTCAACTACTAACACATAGATAATTTTGCGAGTGGTCCACTTCTATGGGCTCTATTCGATATCCATTGTAATTCATCTTCCTTGCTTCCTATTTGTCTAGGACTTTTCATCCATGTCTAGAGTAAACCCTATACCCTGGTAGAACATCCACACTCAAAAAGAAAATGATTGAATAAATTTGTCGAGAATGTGTTACACAGTACATAACTAGTAGGAACAATTATACCACATTTTCTTAGTCTGTCAACAGTGGAAAGTCTTTGATGGACGGCGAGCCATAATATAAGTTGATGTCTTGGCAACATACCTTTTCAAAGTGTGAGGAACTTCTAGGGAACTTTTTGTAATCGTGGTTGGAATGACTTTTACATTCGCTTGATACTAAGTACCCTTGATGTGAATACTTTTGTAGGTCATCAACCATATTCATATTCTTAAACCATTTTCGAACCTCAAGGATCTTTCTAACTAGCCAACATGCTTGTTTAGGAATTGGTGCCTTATCGAGAGATCTATCCTTCATGTAGAAGTTGTGAATCCAATGAACCCATAAATTGTCTTTATTTAGAGCCACGACCCACAAGAATTTACATATAGCTTCCTTGTTGCATAGGTTGTAGATTATCAAACCCAGGCCTCCAACATATTTTGCCTTACATAAGGTTTTCTAAAGTCATCAAAGCTCTTTTAGTCGTCTTAGTGCTCCCTGTCCATAAGAAAGTATGACAAATACTAGTGATCAACTAAACCACTTTCTTTGGTAGGAGGAACACTTGAGCCTAATACGTCTGCATCTTGAATATCACACTTTTTATCAGTTGAACTCGATCACTATAAGATAGAAATTTTGGTGTCCAAAATTTAATCCTTGTGGTCTTTTATCCACTAGTGGCATGCATTGCTACATAGTGATTTTCCTTAAGGGCTAACTCAAGGTATTTGAAGGAAATTTCTCCAAGGCTAAAGTTCATTACATAAAGTAGTTGATTTTTCAATTCTTGGGATACTTAAGTGATATATAATGAGTTTTTTTTATAGATTGGCCTGCAACTCAAAACCCTCCAAAAACGGATTGAAAGATTGTAGTAGTAGTTGGATAGAGGTTTTATCAGCAAAACAAACATGTACAAGATTAATTCTTCTACACTTAGGATGGAAATTAAAGTTTGGGTTCAATTGGAGTTGTTTCAGGAATCTGTTTAGGTATTCCATTGTAGATAATTATATGTCTGGGGACATAGGGTCACCTTGCCATAGACCATTATTTTTTGGGAATTTGGCAGTGAGCCTTTCATTCATCAATAATGAGTAGTTTACAGTGGAAACACACTCCATTATGAGATTAACAAATTTGATAGGGAAACCAAACTCCAGCAATGCGATTATCAAAAGATTCAATTCGAGTGATTCATAGGCTTTTCTGATATCAATCTTAAAATCTAGTGGAGAATACTTTTCAGGAATAACCTTTAACCAATTCATGTGCTACTATGACGTTGTCGAGTATACTCCTACCTGAAATAAAGGTTGTCTGAGATCCACCAACCAATTTTTCCACCACTTTCTTGAGTCTAGTCGTTATTAATTTAGAAATATTTTTTTACAAGGTTGTGCAGGAAGCAATAGGCCTATATTCACATAAGATGGATTTTAAACCTTTGGAATCAAGGTTATTGCGGTACAGTTAATTATCAACAGACCACTTTCAAGATTTTACCAGATTCAATGAGTTAGATAACAACTTGTATAACTTCCTCTCCCACAATAGACCAATTAGGTTTTAAAAACTCAACAGGGAATCAATCAATGCCCGATGACTTATCATTTGGCATATCTTGGACAACCCAATTGTTTTCATTCCTTGACACCTCTTGTACTAAGGCGAGTTGTTGATATCTTGTCAAGTAGTAACCATCCTTTTCCACTTCTATATTGAGATAAGGAATCTCTATAACACTTGATCACATTAGTTCTTGGAATAATGTAGGAAATTCAAGGATCGTTTAAGAGCACACCTTGTTCATTAGAAATGGAGGTTATTAAATTTCTGGATCACCTCGCTTTAAGTTGAGCGTAAAAGAATTTTCTATTGGTATCCCCATAGGTTATCCAGGTTGCCTTTGATATGTGCGATAGAAATTTTTCATTAATAATAGACCATATCTTCACATCTATTAGTCTTTCTTTCTCCTTTGATACACGTTTTGGAACTAACAAATCACCATGGAGAGCTTCTTGCATTCAATCATCAATAGCTTTTTGCATACTCTATACATAACATATTCATGAATGTGGTGCTTCGAAACATTGCAAACTGTGTTAGTGAAATCTTGTCTCTGCAATAGTACAGTAAGGAGTCTGAAAGCTCTATGGAGATGTTGAATATGTGTAATAATATTGATCACAACATCTGATTAACTGGAGCATCTAGGGTTTAGATAGTGCGCTTCTACTTGCTCATAATTGGGGAACCAATCATCATTGCCGAATACAGAGTTAATTAAGCTATATATTCAATATGTATCCTCACTCTTGTTACACCATGATAAATGAAATCATTTTTGCCTTACTTGCCTGAGGCCCAATTGATTAATAAATTCCTAGAAATCAATTGTCTCAGATTAGTGGACAAGGTTGCCATTCTATCTATCCGAAACTGAAAGGAGTGTATTAAAATTAGCCATGACCCATTCAGTGACCTTTGTATCTTCCATAGCTAGTTCCATATCTCTTTTGTTTGATAGATAATATTGTATCCATCAATTAAAGATATTTGGCTTGTGAATAAGGATCTCCTATCACTCACTACATAGTGGACCAATTGAGGATTGGACGATACTATACGTACTTGAACCTGTTGATGAATATCCTTTTAGCATGATTTCATAATTTTAATGCATTGCTGTCATACTTTGTACATTTTGTACTAACACATACTCTTGCACATTGTTTCACTAATGTAGGGTCCGACGCTCATATTCCACATCTTCGTTGCTAGAGATCACTTAGTAGATATTGAAGATTGGTGAGTCTTCATGTTCCAATGACTGAACCTTTATTGCTTAATGTCTTTATATTTTTATGTGATGTACGGGTTACGTCCTGATTACTCTTGATGTAATTGATGGGTTTTCAGACTATGTAGACTTCCACTTCATTTTTTACAAACTCTTTTATGATATAAACTATCTTTTATACTCGTTAATTCTATTATCTTATTTATGTTTGCTAAATGGTGTATGTAGGGCCTTTTGGGATCTTATACGTCATGTCAAGCCTAGGGGGTATTTTTTGTCCTGATACTATATTTGTTTGGTTTGAGTGGACATAGCCTAGACTGATGGTATGCATTTGATTTAGGAGGCTTTGGACCAGGTGATGATGATTTTGGAAAGGCTTTTGACACCTTAGAGTAGGCACACAAGTTATGCTAATCATAGGTTCCGACCTTTGAGGTTCTTAGTTGGTGATAGATTCTTTCTCCATGTGTCACCCATGAAGGATGTGATGAGATTTGGGAGGTGGGGAAATCTTAGCCCTAGGTGTATTGAGCCTTTTGAGATCCTTAGGCAGTTTGTAAGGTTGCATCTAAGTTGGCTCTACCTCCTGTATTCTCAACTACCCACCCACTCTTTCATGTTTTGATGCTCTATCGGTGTGTTCTTAATAAGTCTTATGTGCTTCAATATGATGCAGTAGAGTTGGATGACTGTTTGACCATCTTGGAGGAGCAGTTTCCATTTTAGCTAGGGATGTGTAGCAGTTGCATTCAAGATCCCTTCATTTGGTTAAGGTCCATTGGACGCATTATTCCAGTAAAGAGTCTACCTAGAACATCAAGCATGATATGCCTGAGCAGTTTCTTGGCTTGTTTGAGCCTTCAGGTACTTCTAGAATCTTACTTTCATAGATGAAAGTCGTTTTTAGTAGTGAATGTTGTAATGAATCCTTTTTGTATTTATGCCACTTGTTCGTCATTTAAGCATTCTTATAGCAACCCCAAGTAATTTATGACTTGCTGGAACTGATAGTTTGGTCACCTAGTCATTAGTTTGATTTATATGTAAGTTTTAGTGTCTTGGAGCTTTTGAACCTTTAACGATGAGTTTTGATCAAAATTTCAAGAAGATGACCTTAGAAACCAATTATAACAATTTCATCATCTTTGTAAGGGTCAATTTAGGCTAGTAGCATGGTCGACATGACTTATACGTTAAGACCTAAGTTTGACTTGAGTCAACATTCTGAGTAGATGAGAGCAAATGAGAATTATGTCATCTCAATTAGCTCCTAAATGTTCAGTTTGTTCAGGAACAACCGTTTGTTTTGATCTCGTGGCCTTCGGGGTTATCTTTTGCCCGACTTGGGTATCACAGACGAGGGTGAGCACTTGGCGTCTTGGATCAGTCTGTCTGATTTTGTATATATGCGAAACTAGTATTTTTCCTTTGAGATGGCTTGTTGTGTTTCACTTTTGGGACTTGTATTTTTTTATTATATAACTCTGTACTCATGATTTCCAAGTTCTATAACCTCACCTTACATATAAAGCTCCAAGACATTAAAACTTACATATAAATCTAATTTCCTTGTAAATTTTTTTGTATAGCTCTTTACCCGTTATACACATAATACAACCATAAAGAAATTAGATTAAGCTGTAATTAGCGATTACTATCTAGTGACCATTAAGGCCAAAAAGTTCCCACTCAAATAGTAGGTCAAGTTTTAAGTCTTGCAGGACATGTTGTGACCACCTGTAATTTTTACCACAAGTGTAATATGTGTGGAAACATGTAATAGATGGTCATACGATGTTTATTTCCATGTTAACAATGGGTAACATACATTCTTGGTTTTGATGGCTACTACTTGTGTAAAATTATATTCAAACTGAGAAGTGTAGTCTTCATCTTGTCGTGCAGTTAAAGTCGTGAATCTAAAATTTGAGAATGTAACAGGGCATAACTATTTGTTTTTCGCTGGAGTTGGATGTTTTTCCTGTTATTTGTTGGACTATTTTAATGAGGGTATAGCGAGTAGTTGCGTCTGTTTGTGGATGAAGGCCGGTATCCATCTAGAACAGGAGGGGTCGAAGTCATGTCTCAAGGTGAAGGATTGTGTTGATTGTGAAAGGATCATGGTAACGTGAATTGCACGGTTGTTGGACGTGTATGTCTAGTCTTTAGATCCTTATACAGTAAACCGTTTTTTGTTAATCTACTTTTAAGTTGCACATAATATGGTTTTGTAAGTCATTATTCATTACGCCATACTTTGTGACTAGACACACAACTCCTCATTTTGTTGTATACCCAGTATAGTCGAGCGCCATACTCATAATTTGATTGTATGTTATTTGTTGTTAAGTAATTGTACATGATCTAACAGTCTTCCATATTAGTTATGTTCTATCATAAACGTCGTGTCCCCTTTACAATAGTGTATTAATCATTGTACTGTATATTTACATAATTTAATACACACAAAAGTAATGTCTTACTTAGTAGTTGTCTGGTGTTGTTCATATTCTCTCCTCTTCCACCAAACTTATGAACGTTTCCACCAACTTTCATTAGCTTCATGTGGTGTGTATGTTTATCCCTGTTAAATTTCTTTGAATCTTGGTATTAATCAAATATCTCCTAAAACTTCCTTGTAGACAATATTTCTTGTGTATGTCCCTGTGTGCCGCTCTGGTTGTTCAGTCATGACCAATATTTTAGTTGTCGCCACAGATATTCCTCGGGATAGTGCCACGTACAGTTGACCATGTGAGAAAACATGGTGTGGTAGGTACAATCCAACATTTGGTATTGTTTGACCTTGTGCCTTAATCATCGTCATTGCAAAACATAGACTTATTGGAAATTGTTTCCAAATAAATTTGAAAGGATATCCTTCGTGCTCGGGTGGTGATAGTTGTATTTTTGGAATAAACACTTTCTTTGTGGCATATTGACCTGTTGTTATTTCTGCATGTATGACATTCTTGTCGAAACCTCTACAAATCAATCGCGTCCCATTGCACAACCCATTTGAGGGGTCTAGATTTCTCAGCATCATTATGGGTGCATTTTCTTTCAGAACCAACCTATCGTATAAAATTTAAGGATGCATTAATTGTTTTGTATTTGTAACAGTGCAATTGTTTATTTTTCATTTGTGTTATGAGCTAACCTAATAATAACACATATGTATAACTTTTGTTGTATTTGATAATGTACCTATGTGGAGGTAGTCCATTTGGTGTTAATGTGTTGAGGTATTCTTCTTGATAGTAGTTGTTGGTATCATCTTCTGTTGTGTCAAAGTTGATATATGTTTTGGTTTCTCCTTGGAATTTTCCGATCATCAATTCATTTAGGTTATCTACAAATTCATTTCTACTTGCTAAGATGGCCCTAGACCAAGGATTCTTCTGGATTACCAACCTCAGTTTGTTAATTAATCATTTGTTCTGGAAGCACTATCAAGTTTTCTTTTATTCTGGTTTCTTCTCCGTTTCCAATACGTAGCAAGAACTTACTGAAAGTTGTATTTGTTCTTGCTCGCATATTTGCTGAAAGTTGTATCTTTTGAATTAAAGGCCACAAATACGACCTCACCAAACTTGCATATACCGTCTCTGCTCGTGTTGATTTTGGTACAACAGGCAGTACTTGTCGGAAGTCGCCTCTAAAAACCATGAGTTTACCTCCAAACGGTTCATTTTTATCCATTATATCACGAAAGGTTAGGTCGACTATTTCAATCGTGTGCCGCTTCGCCATGGGTGCTTCGTCCCATATTATTAATTTGGCTTGTCTAATTAGTTTCGCACCGCCGCCTTGTTTCGACATATGTGTCATTGTTGTCTCATTTGCTTGTATGGGTATGCCAAATCTTGAGTGTGCCATACATCCTCCAGGAAATAGTGTTGCTGCTACACCACTAGTTGCACAAGCCTATGCTATCATACCTTTTGATCTCACCTTGGCCAGTAATGCCCGATAAAGGAAGTTTTCCCGGTTTCCCCAGACCAATCTACGAAGAATAAACCTTGTGTTTCTGAATTGACCTTTTCTAGATGGCATTGAAAGCTTGGGTTTGTTGTTGATTCAACTTGGATTGAGCGGCTGCATCCTCAACTGGCACCTTGACATTCATTTCTTCTATTATTTATCTACAGTCACGTGGGTGTGTTTGATGTAATTGTTGTTTTATTTGTGGTATGTCATATTTGTCAACACTTTGTCCCATACTCTCCAAGTAATAATTAATACTTTTCAAGGTACATTGGAGTTGTGCCTCAATTGTGGTTGAATGGCTCCTTTGAAATTCTTTGGACATATCATTGTAATACGTGTCCCAAAGACTTCTCACATTTGTAGGGTTGCAATGAACTAAGATTGTACCAAACAAACTTCGAAGTGTTGTTGACATCTTAAATTTGACATCCTCGCGTAAACATTGTGAAATGTTGTTATCCGATTCTAATAACCCTCTTTCTTTGGCTACCTCTTTAAAAGTCTCACACTGCTTTCCATTAACAGTTAGTAAGTTTTCAAATGAAGTGGCTCATCGTACTTTATTCAATAATAGTCTTTCGTAATACCTATCTCCTTCTCTAGGATTTGTTGCGATATTGAATAGATTCATTTACCATCTTCATTTTTTGTTATTAATGAACATGAACAATAATTGTAATTGTCTTACCAATATTTATGCGGCCAATGACTGTGCGTGGTTTTCCTTTTGTCCATATTTTGGATTGTAAGTTCCATACATAATGATCGGAGAATTCTATGTAAAGATAAATTGTGACCCTCCATGTCTATAGAGCACACCTTGAGATACTATGTAAGCATAGTTTGTTGTACATAGTCTGATTGTACGATTGCTTGTAGATTTTGCTTCTTCCAATAGTACACTACATATTGTTTAGTAAGTATAACATAAACTGATGTTCTATCTAGGGTAGAAACTGTTAGTGTATATGTTATTTGTCCTAAAATTATAAAATATCTGCTTGTTTGCCCGGAAGATGTAATTGTAGGTTGATAACTGCCGGTTGCATTTCAGTTAGGTTAAACTCATATATTCTCCACATTGCTTCTGGTGGTGAGACCCAACGTGCATCTTGGAAGCTTCTGATTACATCAATGA
The DNA here is from genome assembly GCA_029582605.1 of Solanum gracilifrons. NCBI lineage: Eukaryota > Viridiplantae > Streptophyta > Magnoliopsida > Solanales > Solanaceae > Solanum > Solanum gracilifrons. The sequence goes on along the minus strand of JAJOOH010007066.1, from coordinate 13,572 downwards.
ATTTTTCCCCATCGTCAGATTCTATATATACGGCACATTTATTGTGGCCTTTATATATATATATATATGTAAAGATATTTTATTGCTTTAACTCCTGAGCAGACTTCAACATTAATGTGGCAATTATATCTCATCAACAAATAAGGATTATAAGGTACAACCCATTGGTTATTCATCTTCATTCCACGGACCTCACTTGTTCTCCCAGCATTTCTTCTTCTGTAAATCGGATATCCATCCTTTCCTTGTATTGTTTATTGGTGAATGTTCTTGGATAGTGAAACTTACATTGTCCATCTTTCATACACAGGCTCATCTTACGTTTCTCCTCGCAAGGTCCATGTATCATATGCTTGATAACTAATGGGCTCAATTATGGATGTGTGGCATTATTAGGAGTTTCTGCGCTAATGTATCTATCATACTCATCTGGTGATCGTATCTTGTTACCTTTAAATATTAGAAGTAGATGTATATGTGGTATGCCTCTCTTTTGGAATTCTATAACAAAAACATGTGCTGCGATGGGTTCGAATATTTCTTTCTTTAAAATTTTATCTTTCAAGTCTTGCAATTTTGCGCGAAACACTCTGGTAACCAAATCGGGTCTGTCTTGAGGTAGTTGTCCTGGACGCAATTGTTCTTGAATCTCAACCCAATCTGGGTTACATGTCATTCTTATGAAAAAATCTGGTTGTTCAAACTCCTGTACCAAAGACATTGCATCCATATACCGGTGTCGTATATCCCTAGGGCCTCCAATGAACGATCCTGGTAGAAATACCCTTTTGTCCTATCTTGTCTCCTCTACACTCACAGGCACTGACACTATCAATAATACCTTGGAGTATCTCCCTTCAATAATTTGATTGCTCGAATCTATAATATTCTAGTCTGCTTGTTTCTATCTTAATGTGTATGTCCACCACAAACTGCTAGAACAATCTCCCACACAGTAATAGTATGGATTTGTGACCCGTGCGTACTTGTAGTCTATAACAGTAGTACTCCTTACAAGAAACACAACCTTTTGTTTCGCGTCGTACATCTACATCAATTTTTAATAATTAGACATAGATAACTTATCCATATAAGGTTAGTAGTAGCAGTATATTTTAAGTAATAAGTTGTAATATGATACTCGACTGAAGTTATATTTTTGTTGGCTATATTGAATGTTGGTTACCTTGTGCTTCATTGGCCAATAGCGCAGCAGCAGTTGTGGATGATAATCTACCCGTTTCGATACTTGTATTTGTAGTTGTTTGGCTGTTATTGATCTGATTGCTACATTTCTATATTCCTTGATGCCAACCTCCTTCTCATTTAGGTAGAATTATCGAATATTGAGGCGATTCATAACAACCATAATAATGTTTTACTCGATGTTTATTTCCTGAATGTTCGTGTACTACAATATCTCTTTCAAACGATATATTTGGATTGTTTTCGTCTACCCAAATTGATGCGACCTGATCCACTGACGGTTTGTTATACACCCTTTGATCTAATGAAGCATTTGCAGCTATGCGTATTTCTAGATTTTGTAAGTTTTTATGTTCTTTAAGCCGTGAGAAGAATTCTGCATATGGATTCCCCTCCATTAAATTTCTTAATTTGGTCATGACTTCCTCTGATAAATTAGCATCTTGTAGTACCGACATTCTATTGGCTAATTCATGGTCAATATCATAGAAGTATAGTTGAAAGTACCATGGTCTGTCATTATTTGGAATTAACGATGGTGGATCATGATATATTTGAGCTTGTGCCTTGAAACTGTAAACTCATTTCCTAGCAGATGCCAATTCTTTGTCGAGCATAACTCCAAATGATGTAAAAGCAAATATGCTATTATACGCACACATATTTTTCCTGAATAATTTTGTGTCTTCTGAATCAGCCACAAATAATTCATAAAAGTCATCTGCTACTTCATTGGGTGCTAAATTGATATATCCACCTGCGCAAAAGAATGTTGGTGGCTCATATTCAAACCTCAACGCATGGCAATAGGTGAAATCTTGGTGTGAAGTTTCCATTAGTAAGCCCTATAACACAGACCATAATAATATATATCAGGAGAATGTAATTTTATGTTGACAACACCTTTTTTGTATACCTTTAGGTGTAGACAATTTGAGCAAATATACCTCCGTCAACATTCGCTTCAACATTCGTGGTTCATGAACATGGACATCTTCAATTTGATCAGTCGAGGGCATTATTTTTTCCACCGTATGCAATGCTTTCTCTACATGCGTTAGTATTTTGCATTTGATCCCTAGTGCAAATAGGATGTGATGATGTTATAATTTGTAATCTTTAGTGGGTGTGATAGGTCAAAATTGGCATTAAAATGGCATTTTGGTAAGCATACTCGTTGTTTTGGGCAGCTGCTTTAGTGGAACTTCCATGCTTTATTGAACTACCTTCAAGGTAATGGTCTCCTGTTTCGAATTTTGACACAGAATTGTGGGAGGTCCTATAGGTTGTCAAGTTGTCCTAATATATATGTAACGGGAAAGTATGTATGTAAGACGATAGGTTTAGTATCATTTGAATAGCGTAGTGAGTAAATCATGTATGAAGTAACAGAATGCATATTACCATAAGGTTCTGGTAGGCCCTTTAAAGATTACTCTGGTTCTGACCATCTTTTTGATATGTCCGCGTCTATAATTATCCGGTCTAACTACTAATTGCATTCTCTATCCCCACAACCCCAATGGCTTATTATCTTGTATTACATCTTGTTCAGGCTTGTTGTTGGTTGCAAGGTTATCTGTTTATTTAGGGATGGGAATATACGTTTTATCACTACCATAAGCTAGACAAAAAAATGTAAAATGGAGCCATTGTTTTACTACCACCATGGATAAAGGGGCTTCCTTGTTTGTATATTTGTAATTTTGAAAAATTGAATAATGCTGAGGTCATTATTGGGTGTAGTTTACAGGGGCAGGATAATTCGTCCCTTGGTGAAAAATGTTGTATGAAATAATAGAATGTATTTTCCAATAAGGTTCTGGCAGGCCCCTTAAAGATTACTTTGGTTCAGACCATCTGTTTGATATGTTTGTGTCTTTAATTATTCAGTCTAACTACAAATTGCATTATGTATCCCCACAACCCCAATGACTTATAATCTTGTATTACATCGTGTTCAGGCTTTTTGTTGGTTGCAATGTTACCTATTCATTTAGGGATGTGAATATATGTTTTATCACCACCATACGCTACACCAAAAAATATAAGATGGACTCATTGTTTTTCTACCACCATGGATGAAGAGGTTGCCCTGTTTGTATATTTGTAATTTCACTCTGCGCTACATGGTTTCGTGATGTAGGTTCAAGGCTTCAGCATTTAGATCACGTGTAGATCGGTTCTCATTGTTTATTAAGCATTATCAGTGGTGAGTCCTCATTCTTCGAGGATGATAGACGTGTTCATTTATATTCAGTCTTTCATTTTAGTTACAGTTTTCTAGAGTTAGCCGGGGGAATGTCCCAGCATCTCTAGTTAGTTCGAGAGTTTATTCAGAAATAGTTAGATTCAACCTTGAATTTTGAGTTACAGTTCAGTGTTACTACCTCTTATTCAATATTTGTATTCAGACCAGTATTGGGTATTCCCCACCAGGTTAGTTTATTCATGTTTTAAGCTTCGGCACAGTATCTCTTATTTCAGTATATTTTAGTATGCTTACGATATGCCAGTTCAGGTTTAGCTTCAGGTCACTCCTAATCCTAGGTCCCATGTTTAGGTAAAGAGGGTAGCCTTGGTTTGTGACAAACTTTGTATCAGAGTATAAGGTTTAAGAGTCCCAGGATATCTGAAACTCCGTACTAAGTAGAGTCTCTTTCATGAGTTTAAGCGCGCTACACCTATGAGAGGGAAGCTACGAAGTATTTTAGGAAAAACTTCACTTTCTTTTTATTCTTATCGTGTGTGGGTATGAATCCTTTCCAATCAGTCATTATGAATTTCACATCATGCCTCCTCATTGAGCTTACCCAAGGAATGCTTATTCCTGCAACGCTAACGCAGTTCCTCTAGTCCCAGACCATGAGGTTTCGAATGTAGAGTTTCAAAATGCTATTATGTTTCTGGCTCACAGTGTAGCTGATTAACTCATCAAGTGGCCTTTCATCCAATACTAAATGCCAATAATCGTTCTTCAGTATAATAATCCAACTACGTGAGTTGGGGTCGATCCCACAGGGAGTAGTGCTTCCTTCGATTTACTTTAATAAAAATACAATGACAATCTCTTGAACCAAACATTTCTTGCACAACTAATATTTAAAACACAAATTTTGGGTTTTAACTACCAAATTCAAACCTATAGCTCAACACAAACAATCAAATATTAGAGTGAAACTCACGGAATTGATCATCCAACTATTGAATCTCAACAAAATGGGTAAACATTACTACTCATAATGTAATTTGTTGTGGGTAGGTCTAACCATATATAAAGTAACTTTCTCTTGAACAATTACCTCTTGTATGTTGAATTCTCTCAAACTTCAACACTGATTAAATGAAGCCCAGTTCTTTACCCTCATCAAATCCACTCTCTCAAACTCGATACAAAGAACGAGCTCCTTTTTTCACTCTCTCGAGCTGAAACTAAGAAAAAACACTATTAAGGATGCTAAGATTGCCCCCTTAGTCTCACACCTCTCCCTCGAGCAAGTGCACGACACTGAAATTGACACATGAAGTAACGCAATTCAATCTCGAAACACAACAACAACTTAGACCCACTTCAAATTAGCACAATTCTTCGCAATTAACAAACACCCATTAAGTAAATTCAATAATTGGCTTCATGATCAAAACCCCAAGTAAAGGGTTTTAGCCACTCATCTCAGAAATAAAAAGATCAAAGTTAATTATCACCCCCATAGTTGGGTACAAAATGAGAATTATAGGTGAAATTCAATAGATAATCTTCTCTCTTACAAAAATCCCTCTCAAAATCATGCTAAAATCGCTTCCCCCACCCTTTGGTAGTGTTTTCTCTCTCAATAATTCTTTCCTCACTTTTTGAATGAATCCTTCTCCTTTCCAAAAGTCGATTTAAATAAGCCTGATGTGTGACTGTAATAGAGCATTCAGGAAAGTTATTCGGGTGTCGACAATAGGTCGGTGACGCGCCGATTTTTCTTTCTCCCGCCCTTAATTTTTCACTTTTTCTTGGTTCGACTACTGTAATTTTAGGCGTTTCAGATCGGGTTCGCTAAACACTTCTGCGAATCACCTTTTTTCTCTATTATCTCACCCATCAGCATGTGTTAAGATCTTTCTCAGCAATCTTTGGCGACCTGATTGTCCGTCGCCGAATAGATCAATGATACGCCAACTGAATCTGCCGCCCACCGAATTTATCCTCAGTTTATCTCCAGCATTCTGTAACTTTATGCGGTATAATGGTTGTTCGGTGATTCGCCGAATCCTCTTTTCTATCGCCAACATGGTCACCTCTTCTAGGACTTGGCAGAATAGAACATGAGGCGAGACCATGGCCATTCGGTGATTGTCCCAATGATTTGAGCGATCCTCAGGCCTTGTTTTCTTCGTTCTTTCAGCTGCCTTGTTCTTTTTTTGCTCCATAGTGTCCATGCTTTGTCCCTAAGTTCAGATACCTGAATTTCAAGTATTTACATCAGTTATTGAGACAAAATATGCATTTGAGGACACAAATCCTATTAAAAACAAGTCCTAAATGAGTCCAAATTGTGGGCTTATTAACACCCTCAACTTAAACTTTTGTTTGTCCTCAAGTAAAACTCAAGTTTGGTAGTTCAAAAGGGATGTATTGAACAATGTTACACAAGACTAAATCTTGAATGCACACCCAAGACTCAATTTACTCATGTGAAGATCAAATGTGCACTCAAAGTTTTAGGTTGTGACTCAGCAATATCAAAGAATCTCAAGCACACAATACTTTCTTCAAATGCAAGTTCAAGCTCAACTAAAGTGTTCAAATGCCCTCACACAAAGAATAATTCCATATTCACACAATGGTTCACAAGAAAGAAGACAATTATTAAAATTTAACATGACATAAAAACTATCAAGAAATGAAAGCAATGCAGTGTGTAAATAAGTAAAGCAAGGTAATGAGAAATCTTCACTAAATGCCTAATTGATAGTGGGCTGAAACTGTCGCCGAATGCTTCGGCGATGCGCCTTATGTTCGTCAGATCGCCCTTAGTTCCAGTAGACTGCGCTCCTATGGATGGCAGGTCGACGAAGATGTGGATGAACACTGAACAGTTTGTCGATCCGCATAAGGAATTTCAGTTGCACTGACTAGGGAAAGCGAGGAAAATTGGACCAGCCAAACAAATTGGCGGTACGCCGAGTGTTCAAGGTGTCCCACCGAATATTCCATAATCTTAGCCCATTTCATTAGAAGCCATAAGACGAACTAAATCGTGCTTGCTGAAGTGATTCGGCGATTTACCTAAAGTACTTTGTCTCACTCATAAACCCACTCCTGCAAGATCAACACACATTATTTAAAACACTAACGATTGGGTTGCCTCCCAAGAAGAGCCTTATTTAACGTCGTGGCACGAAGTGAAAATGCTTTCAAACATCTTCTAGATATACCACTTCAATCAAAGAGATCTCCTATCATTCACCAAAGTATAACTTCAAACGCTGCCCATTCACCTTAAATGGAGGTCCTTCTTGCCCCACAACTTTTATGGCGCCATTTTGATTTGAGTTTTCCTAAAAACAACCTCAGTCGGGAGTTGTATAGTAACACCTAGTCTTTTCACCTTAAACTTTCTCTTAAATATTTTAGCATCATGCCATTTCTTTATCTTTTCCTTGTAGAGAGTAGAAATTTTGTAAGCTTAAAACCTGAATTCGTCCAACTCGTTTAACTGCTCTACTCTTTCCTTTGAAGTTTTTGTCCTGTCCAGATTTAGAGCTTTCAATGCCCACATTGCTTTATGTTCCAACTCGACTGGTAAATGGCAAGGCTTCCTAAAAACTAACTGATACAGTGACGTACCGATCGGAGTTTTGTATGCAGTGCGATATACCCATAGTGCGTCATCTAATCTTCGAGACCAATCAATTCTATTTGCATTCACTGTCTTAGCCAAAGTGCTTTTGATCTCCTGGTTTGACACTTCAACTTGGCCACTTGTTTGAGGATGATATGATGTTGCTACTTTGTGTTTAACCCCATACTTACTCAATGCAGTTGAGAACCATTTATTACAAAAGTGTGATCCCCCATCGCTAATAATAGTTGCGGAGTCCCAAATCTTGCAAAAATGTAGCGCTTCAAGAATTGAACAACACTTTTTCCCTCGTTGTTTGGAAGGGCAACAACTTCTACCCATTTGGACACATAATCTATAGCCACCAAGATGTATTTATTCCCAAATGAGCTCACAAATGGGCCCATAAAATCGATTCCTCATACATCAAATAGATCTACTCCCAAAATGGGCGTCAGAGGCAACTCGTACCTTTTTGATACACCACCTTGATTTTGGCATTGCAGGCACCTCTTAACAAACTCATATGCATCTTCGTATAGAGATTGCTAGTAGTACCCACTTTTTAGCACCTTAGCTACTATTCGAACACCACCATGATGCCCTCCTACCGGCGAAGCGTGACAAGCATGCAGGATCTCCATAACCTCTTCTTCCGGAACACATCTTCTGATGATCCGGTCAGCACACTCTCTAAATAAATATGGCTCGTCCCACATGTATTTCTTAACATCGAACAAGAACTTCTTCTGTTGGTATAAGTTCAGTTCATCCGGCATTAATCCACACACCAAATAATTTGCAAAAATTAGCATACCAAGGGGGTTGTGCGAGAGTTACTGCGAATACTTGTTCATCAGGAAAGACATCCTTGATGTTGACGTCTAGCTCACCAATCTCCCTACCTTCCAATCGTGAAAAGTGATCTTCCACTTGATTTTCACAACCCCTTTTATCTTTGACTTCACAATTGAATTCTTGCAATAAAAACACCCACTTTATCAATCTCAGTTTGGCGTCTTTATTTGCCATTAGATAACGCAATGCCGCATGGTCAGTGTGAATAATTACTTTTGTTCCTAGAAAGTATGCGCGAAACTTCTCAAACACATAAACCACTACAAGTAGCTTTTGCTCGGTAACTGTGTAGTTACGTTGAACACTGTTTAAGGTTTTGCTTGCGTAGTAAATAAGATGAAAAAGCTTGTTTCGTTTCTGTCCTGACACTCTGCCCGTTGCTATGCTGCTTGCATAATACATTACTTCAAATGGCTCTGACTAATCAGGACTACTGTTAATTGGATTGGAAATCAGTTTTTCTTTCAGGCGGTTAAAAGCTACCATACAAGCATCATCAAAGAAAAATTTCACCGCTTTTCCAATAAGTTTGCATAGAGGAAGTGCAATCTTTGAGAAACCTTTGATGAACCTCCTATAAAACTTGGCATGTCCCAAAAAGCTTCGAACCCCCTTTATTGAAATTGGTGGCGGTAATTTCTCAATTACTTCGAATTTTGCTTTGTCGACTTCCATCCCCTTTTATGATACTTTGTGACCGAGCACAATCCCTTCCTTAACCATGAAATGAGACTCTTCCCAATTCAGAACTAAATTGGTCACCATACATCTCTGGAGAACTTGGCCTAAGTGCTCTAAGCATTCTGCAAAAATGTCATCCACAACTCGGAGATTCACCTTGTGGTATAGTTCATCACCGTCTTACACCATCCTGCAACATCGTCATGCTCTGGGTCATTGGGCAACATGGTTCTGCTTCGCGGAACTTCTCTGCGATGCGCCAACTGCTCCCTTTTTCCACAGACTTGATCCTTTCCTTCAAGGCTCAGCACACTAGAACAAAAGGTGAAGTAAGACCCTTCGGCGACTCGCCAAGTGGACTCGGCTATCTTCAAGCCTTCATTTCTTCGTTTTTTTCAGCCTTTTCATTCCTTTTTGCGAGGTAGTGTCCATGCTTTCCTTCTAACTCCAAATACTTCAAACTTAAGGGTTTTCATTAGATATTAAGATAAAATAAGCATTTGAGGAAAAACTTTCTATTAAAATATAGCCCTAAATGAGTCCAATTTGTGGACTAATCAACACCCCCAACTTAAAATTTTGCTTGTCCTCAAGCAAACTCAAGTTCAGCCATTAAAAATGGTTGTCACGAACAGTGCTACACAAGAGTTAATCATGAATGCACATAACAAGTTATGACATACCATTACCAAAGATTCTCAATCTCACATTACTTGCTTCAAATGCAAGTTCAAGCTCAGCAAAAGCCTTTAAATGCCCTCACACAAATGATGATTCCATTTTCACACGCAAAGGTATAATCAATTTAAAGTTCAGGAATCAGCTACAACGCTCACACTCACAAAGAGGAACACAATGCATTCTTTCACTCATAGGTTTGCCCGTATTTTCCTATCAACATTTGTTTCGACTTTCTCAAGATCACAATGGTCTTAACAAGGCTTGTAAAGGGGCTGACTGTACATGTATGGTCATTTAGGCTCAGTGACTCTTATCCTCATGAAATGTGGTGCTCTCAACACTTCCTTTCTTTTTCCTTCATCATTTTCATTAGTGCTCATAAGTCATCCTATTATTCACTTCTCATGGATTGTTTGGGAACCCCATCTCTTTTGTATTTTATTCCATAACCTTCTTTTTCATTCTTTTTCTTTTTCTTTCTCTTTTCTCTTTTTTTATATGGAGGGGTTCCATTTTTCTTAAAACCATGGGTAAGAGGAGATTTTCCTTGCACTTCTTGACTTTTCCTTATCTTTTTACGACACCCCCAACTTAGGCTTTGGCCTAAGTTGGCTATTCAACTAACCACAATTCAAGAGAAATATAGGTAATGGATTAAGAAAGGTCTAGTTTTCATCAATTTTCTTCCAAGAAGGGTAAGGCTCAAAGGGTGTTCAAGAGAGAATCACACTCTCACAAGGTAGGTCACAAAAGAGGTATATGTTAAATTGGTTCACACTATTCGAAGTTGCCTAAGATCATATCAAGAGAAAGTCTTACTTAGTCAACTAGACCAACAGGGCAAATTCTAAGTATTGTCATGCATGGCTCCAAGTAAGCTTATCACACAAGGCATCAACACTTAAGTCAAACAAGACTCCACACATTTGCTAGTGTGCAACGTTTATCACAAGAGAATCAATTTGATAAATGACTAATCACAACCAGAGGCAAAGAGTTCACATATTGTCTTTGAACCTTCATTTGGCCTCATCGTAGTTGTACATTCATGTTCGCTCAATTGTAAGCACTATTCAAGTCACTGGTATTGATCTAAACCGAGACTCAAATTTTGCAAGGAACAACCAACATTCACGAGCATATAAAGGATGGTGAAAATATGCAAAAAACCAAAAAAAAAATCGGAAGAGAAGCGTCAAAATCATTTTGCAATTTAAAATAATAAAAAAGAAGAGTCATAAGCTCGAACATCCACAGAAAAGTAGTATTAACATAATTTTAAACAAAACATTCCAAAATATACACGAAACACAAACAAAAGTAGCACACAAAAGGTGTGGGCGTCACCCCACCACGAATAAAAATATTTTTCCTCAAATGCAAATAACAGAATATCAAGACTTTAGAATAAAGAAAGACAGAGAGGGAGGTAGAGAAAAATATTGCCTACACAGTTGCGCCATCTGTCTGGGCATCAGTGCCCGATGTGTCAGCCTGGAATTTGATAATGTCCCCCGGAGCTTCTTCAGAAGATTCAACGACAGTTGACTTACTAAGATTGTCCAAATAATGAGCCGCCAAAAAGGAGTGGATAGTTGTGAAGAATCCACGTCTTCATGCGGGAATAGTGGGGTCTCGGGGATTTGTTCTCTTGCTGGCACTGGGCTTCTTGCCCTATTTATCCGTTTTGGTAGGATTTGTATTTTTCCTAAAAAATTTCGCTCGTGTTTGTCGGGGTGGCATATCTCTTCCAGCTACTTTCGGCCTAGCCATTTCTGCAAACCTTCAAGATAAAGGTAGAAAGTATTCAGACAAAAGCCAGTCAATTGAATTGCAAAATCACTTTGTTGAACCAGTTGGCGAAGCGCACAACTACTTCGGTGGTTCACCGAGTGCAGTGCATATAGAATACAAGAGTGCAGACAAAGGGCGAACCAGAAGTCTTTCGGCGAGTCGCCGAATTCTATTGGCGATCAAAGGCTTCTCGCAGAAAGTTATAGAATTAAGCGTCATATTTGGCATTAAATTAAAGGCGAGATGGAGATTTAAGGTGAACCGCCGAGTGATTGGGCGAGCTCGAAGTAGCTCGCCAAATGACACAAAGTGCCTTCTTTTGACCCAACTTCCCGAATTCAACCCTGCAACCCCCGAATACAAAATTAAGGCATCCACAACTTCAATTAGGCTTAGACCCAGTGATAATCATGCTCAACCCACGATTTGCATCCAATTTAAAGTGCAACCTTCAGGAATTAACTATTTAACTTAGTACGGGAAAAATTTGCGAACCTAACAAGAAAACAAATATTCTAAGCTTACCAGAGAGGCCCAGCACACATCATCAAAGTAATGCCATTTCATTTGAGTACAACTTTCGAGGAAAGGAACGCGGAGTTTGAAGTACCAACCTTATATGCCGATCAAATGGATATTGAGATGCTAGGAAGCAATGTAATCCAACTCGTAGTACAATTCGACACTAAAAATACTCTAGAAATGCAAGAATATAGAAACTAGAGTGCAGGTGTGAGTTTGGCCAGATAATAAGTGAGGAAACGTGATTGAATTTGAATTTTTAAACCTTCGGATTACAAAAACCGTCCAATTTTCGCCCACTCGGTGACATTAGTCAAACTCGCCTACTCACTTGGCGGAACACATGTTTAGTTTCTTCACCAAAATTTACAGGACCTTTGGTTTACGGGGGGGGATCCAAACAGCGGTCTCTATTGGGATCGCCGACACGGTCGGCGGTTTGCCAATAATTTCCTGTGCTCGCCGAGTTTACTGACTCCAATGCAAGATGGTCTTAAGTCTTACGACGGTCTAGTTCGGATTCACCGAACCATTCGACGATTCGCTGATTGGTTCTGCTGCTTGCCAATTTGCACTTTTCGTTCACACTCCACACTTCCATCTGCACAATCAACACACCGTTATTTCTTAAAGCAAAAATAAAGCGGTAAAACCTTGGGTTGCCTCCCAAGAAGCGCCTTATTTAACGTCGTGGCATGACGCAACTCTTCACTGAAGTTCCATTAGTAAGGTTTGCCTTATTTTCATGAGGCCACCCCTCTTTTGGCTATGGGTAGAGAGAAGATAACACTTGGTCCATTTGGGACTTTTGTCATCAGTCATGCTCATTCTTCTTGTTTCAACACACAAAAAAAACTAAAAATTAAGTTAGTAAACTACGACTAAAAAAATCAAAATTCTACTCTACTAATAATTCTCAAGTAACACCAATCCCACGGCAGCGGCGCCATTTTCATGTTTGCGTAATCAAGACACAACTTTCGATGCAAGTGTCTATGATCGTACAATAGTTTAGTAACCCAACCAAAGGTTGGGATAGTCCCAAGAGAGTGGTTTTGAGAATTTATAGAAAAATAAAATTTAGTTCTAACTAGTCGTAGCTAAAGACATTAACGAGTAAAAATATTGCAAACTAAAGGGGGACATAAAAGTGTCAATTAACAATGGGGAGTTTTGTCACTAGCAAGTAAAAATAGCAAAAAAAATAAGGATTTCGAAGCAATGAGAGGGGATCCTTGGGATGTGATAGGAATATGGGTTAAGCTATATTATTTGGTACATGTTTTCGATATAAGATTCATAGAATAATTTTGACTAGGCTAAACATTAAGGGGGATAAGCACTCTCTCGAGCAACTTACCCCGTTTCAAATGCATTCCTCTCGGACACCTATTTGCCACATGAAGACCAGCCTACGCCTTAACCCACTCACTCTCTCGAGCTAAACCTCATGTCGACCCACTCACACCGACCATCAATTTAGTGGTTTTAATTTTACAACCTCTCTCGAGCAAGCTGAAAACACATAAATAAACTTGTTTTTGCAACTTCAGATTCAGAAAATTCATCCACAACCACTAAACAAAATTATATTTAAACTACGAATAAAGTATCAGCAAGTAACACCAAACAATTATCTTAACCCATATTCGTTAAATCACACCCCAAGAATTGTGGTTTTTTGATAAGGGTCCAATTGGGGATGAAACCAATTGAAATAAAATGCGGAATGAAACAACACAAAAGTAAGATAGATGAGAAATAAGAGATGAGAAGAGAAGAAAGAAAGGCAATTGAATAAACAATCAACCAAGGAAGAAGAGAAACTTGAATTCGAAAAGAAACAACTCAAATTGAAAACCACAAATGAGCAATCTCAAGTGAAATCAAGGTTAAAAAAATCCTAAATCAACAATGAGAATCCACCCATCACTAATCTAGATTAAGCTACACTAAGCTAGGCTATCCTAAAGGGATTCCACCCTTAAACTACACT